>CM040629.1:35545511-35657241 GCA_022817965.1 Solanum lycopersicoides | reverse complement strand
AACCTATTCTAAGAGTGTAAAAAGGGGAAAAAAGATTTTTATTCCAATGAGATAGGAGTATGATTACCCTAAGGTGACTAAGGGGGACTTATGGTATGTACACCTTAACTCTTCTTCAAGAGAAAGAGAGAATTGAGGTTGTCCTACTTTTGAAGTGTTAGTTGTCTTTTAAGCTTGAATTTAAATATGGTCAATTTAAGAAGTGCTTAGTTGTACCTAGGGCATGGTTTGTTGGAAAGATCCACCATAAATAATGACCTTGTGGTTGGTCTTAATTGCTCAACCTTTGTTTTTAGGGCATGATATGATTAGCTTACCCAACTGGGAGATAATGTGCATATATTGGTAAACATTTTTAGAGCCCTTGCATCTCCTATGTTGAGCTCTCTTGAATTTTTTTAGGTTGATAATCACTTTGCAGTGAAGAAGAAGGGTGTCATAAGCTAGATCCCAATAGAGGGATGATGTGCTTAGTTAATAGGGTTGGTAAACTATGATTCCCTAGAGTTGAGAGGATTTTATCTTAGATGCGTTTATCCTAAGTGGGGGAAGGATGATTTGAGTAGTAAGGTTTTAGATGTCCCTATCTTTTCTTCTATTGTTACTCAAGCTTGAAACCAATGTGTCTTCTAGTACTTGTTCATGTTAGGAGTCTTGCATAAGGTGATAAGTTGCATGTTTCTCCATATGTCATATGCATTTATTAAATGACACTATGTTACACATATTTATGAAAGGTCATTATTGCATGAAAAACAAATTTTTTATAAATTTGCATGTTTTCTCATGTTCTTTGGGAACTTTTATGATAAATGTGAGCATGCTTGATGTCTCGTTATTAATTGTGGTGTTGGGCCTACAATGAAAGTTAAGTCTCTTTAAATAAGATAAGATGAGTCTCTTTGAAAATGTGTGACTTGTTGAGATTTGGGAGTGCGTTTATAGACTCACTCTTGAAGAGTGATGGTTGGTCTAGCGTATGTTTATTGTTGTGCGTATAAATTGTGATAAATTTTCCCTAAAGTGACATGCTTATGAAATCTAGTGAAATGCTAGAAATAGAAAGCTGTAAATTACTTCTATGTTGTGATGTTCTTGGTGTGACCTACCATGTCGATTTCATCAGGAAGGATGTATAAGCATCATATGGTTTGGAGTAAAGAATCCTCCGTAGTTAGATTAACCTCTTATGCATTGCTTTTATGTGAATCCTATGATACATGTGTGTATTTTGTGACTAGGAGAAAGTAGTTCCTCCTTGACAAAGCTAAGCATGGTAAGGTCATATATGACTTCAAGGTATTATGTCTAGACTATATGATTGTAGTTGATCTACGTTATTCATGATTATTGTGGCAACCTATATTAAGTGTTTAAATTTTCTCATGAGTTGAAGTGTGAATTATCCTAAGTGTGAAATTGGAATCCATTGTATGTTTAACCTTGTGATGAAAATATTGCAACCTGCCTAAGGTTGAGAAAGTAGTTCCTCCAAATGGCTATAAATATGAAGAAGTATGTATGCATGAAATGAGTTATAGAAGTAGTCATGCTTGATTATGTTGCTTGAATGCATGCTAGAATGAAATTTGTGTTCCTTGTAAGTTTGGTGAATTGAATTTCTGTGATAACATCCATAAGTGATATGAATTGATAGAAGTCATTGAGTCCTTGAAAGTGTTTAATTGTTTGTGTCATTCGTGTCTTTTCTATGAGTTATAATATTTTTATAAGAGTGTGTTAATAATCATAAGTTTGGAGGTCAAACGTTCAAGAACGTCCAAGAGGTTCGAAATTAGCCTTTTAGATGTGCTAGCGAGTCCTTGTATGTTTGCCTTGTTTTGTGTGTTGTTTGGAGTAAGAAGCAGTGTAGTGACCCTAATACCTTAAAGAATGTTAAGGTCAAAGTTCGGTACGACTCCCTAGGGACAACCCGAAGGTCCCTAGGAGGACCCAAACATTGGGAAGAGGTCTGCCCAAGTGTCACACCCGGGTCCTAGACCTAGATGAGACAGGCATCGTTAAACTCTCAGAGGTCGAAGAAGACAATCCTCTTCTTAGCTTTCATCACAATCATACAGTTAAATTTAGCGGAAAATTTAAAACTTTACTGAAGTGTACTTAGACTTCATATAATTCTTGCATAAGAGTGATATACTAACGCTCAAAATAAACAACCATCTATTAACAGATTGAACAATTGAAATGAAGAATTCATAATATCATTAATAGTTGCCAAACCGGCCTTAATACAAAAGCTTGAACAAATGTTTGAAAGGAAACGCTAGGGACAACATCCACTAGCTATGTCTAATCTACTAAAGCTAGAAAATAAAGCGTAGGCATCCTCGAACTCAAGAGGACCTACCAAAGTCTGGAGGTACTAGTCCAAACAGCTTCAACTGATCTTCAATCTTCTTCAAGGACCTGCACCTATAAAATAGTAATTGTATATGGGTTAGTACACACTTGTACTAAGTATGGGGTATGCACATAAACACATAAGGACTATGCATGATCAAGGAAAGCTCTTCCTATAGCAACATGCCATTTTTAAAGTGAAGTCACTTCACTTTCCTAATTCGTTATTTATGAATCATGCTATGAATATGACATATTTTCATGCATTTAAAGCACACAACTCATTTTCTATATGAACATAAGACCTTGGAATCATGAACATAATTTAGAACAACTCAAGCAAAATTTAATATTTTTGCTCCCTTAGGCCGAGAGCTCCCTCTCCCAGACTTAGTTTATTTTTCAGTCTTTTCTTCTTTTGTTGTGTAGTTCAATGATCTCCTTTGATCCTATGTTTTACTTACGAGTGCAATGATTCATTGTAGTCCCATTGCTACAATGAATCAAGTAAGTAATCCAAAAGACTAAGGAAATGATTTGACTACCCTACTCACAAGTTGTTCTTTCCATTCTTGTTAAATTGGGCATGAAGTCTTTATAAGCCAATCTTTATTGGCTATGCCCATTCTTTGATCATTTGCATAATATAAAGATGCTGGGGCATATATTCATACTCCAATTGATGAGTCATTATGTTTTGCTCCCTTTATTGGCATAAACCAATAACTGTTAAAACTTCATTCTTATCAAACACTGATGATTTGATATTCTTATGCTTTTGCTTACTTAGTTCACTTTGAACTTACATTTCTTCTTCTTTGATCTCATGTTCACTTTGAACATTCTAGGTTGACTTAGGATATTCTTTTAAGACTTCCATTGGGATCTTTCTGTGCAATGACTAAGAATTAATTACATCATTACTTAGTCTAACCTCACCCTTTGGTCATCCTATCCGAACACCCCTCATCTTCCTAGTTCTTTCTTTCTTTTTTCTTCTTACTTTCTTAAAGAAATCTTGAGCATTTAACCGACATAGATCATGTGAGATAACATGAAATACAGTGTCTTCCCAACACTGAAAAGAGGTGGTTCACCGGCCAAAGTGAAACCGAATACTTCCTAGCTTTCTTAGGTGGATCCACTAGCTAGTAACCTATGCTGGCGACATAGTTCAAAGACTAGGAGAATTTGGAGACCCTTATCAACCTTGGTGGTAGTCTCATCTCATGAGGCTTACATGTGCTTGCACAAGCTCATTACTAGTCTATCGGTGCTTAGCTCAATTTATTATACTTTACAACTTTTAGAGTTGACTCATACACTATGGAAGCTTGCTTCTAGTATGAGGTATGCTTAGCTCAATGGATGACTTGTCATCCCTTTCTATACTTGATGAATGTGAACTTAAATCTTACATTATCATCATGGTGTTAATGAGACTTGTCTCACGATTTCTAACACCCTCTTATGTGAGTATCTTTAACATAATTGTTTAGGTGCAAGTGAGACTTGTCTCACTTCCTTTAACACCCCATTCTAGGTCAATTTCATAACTCATAAGCTTTTAGTTATTTCATTACTCACCTTATCTTGTTCAATGTTATTTGGTAATCTTGTACCATTCTTTATGAAAGTTATAAGGACTTATTCAATGTGCTACTATGTTCACAAGTTCATTTAGATAGGGTATGTTGGGACTTGTCCCAATCATTGACATACCCTAGGTTATGAGTTCATTGAGTTACATCTTGTCAAGTCAATCTTTAACATGTATTTGTCCTTACAAGAAACATCATAATTTACATTGGCTATATAAGATTGGTATGACTTAGTCATTGGCCAATTCTATTACATATTTTGGAAATAATATTGCTGGCCAATTTATTGGCATAAACCCAACTTTCACTAAACACTTGTCATGATATTATCACTAGCCAAGTCAATTAACTTCATGTATATACTATAGTAATCTCATCATTTTAAGCAAGCCAACTTTTAACATTTGATTAGCTTATAAGAACAATTCAGTGCTTAGTTTGGCCAAGCTATAAAGTTGACTTGGCATTGAAGATTCATTAACTAGCTTTGATTCTCATTCTTATTTCTTCTTGGAAACATTGCATTCCAAACACTTACAAACATATCTACTGTAAACACACAAAGTAATCGAAACCTTCATTCCTTTCAACAGTAAACTAAATTTCATAAATGACTTATAACAATTTCATCTTCTCGAACACAATTAGGCATTACAACATTTCTTATCTCATGGAAATGATACTCTAATCATACGGATCTAACCTATAGGTCTCATTCAATATTATCAAATCACAGAAACCTACACATAATGATCAGTTAGCACCACATACCAACAACATGCTCGAGATTTGCATTATACATACTACTAGAATCGGAAATAGGGAGAACTAGGGAGATGAACATTCGACAATTTCATTGGGAACAACCCTAGTTTCGGTTTTCTTGAATTCAAAACGTTTGAAAAGCCTCCTGGGGAAAGGAATCCAAGAGAGAAACCCATACCTTACTGTAGAATTGAATCTACGAAGATCACCCTGTTTTGCACGAAAATCTTGAAGAATTGCCTTGAAATCGCCTAAGGAGAACCGAGAGTATTTTTCTTTTTTTTCTTACGTTTGTTCACTGTTTTTCAGTCTGAGCTACTGGATAAACGTGAGTCTAAGTCTTAGGAACTGAATATTGACTAATTCAACTTAGGCTAATTAACTTAATTAAATAAATCAATTAGCTAATTACCAAAACCCCTCCTAAATTGACTAAAAATAGGAGAGCATTTGACTTAGCCAAATTCTGAAAATTTGCTAAGGGTCTCGGGTTTGACCATGAATTTAAATTAATTAATTAAGTTGCTAATTTAATTAATTAAGTGACCTAGGGTAATTACTAAAGTACCCCTAAGTCACTAGGACCATAACCAACCCCTTTGGACCATCCTAGGTTAGGTACTAGGATGTTTCTTTAGTTAGCTACTCGGCTAGTGTCACCCGGTTAGGTCTTAGGATTTCGGCACACTAGTTAGTTCATTTTAGTTAGTCCTAGGTTAGTTAGCTAGTTAGGTAAGTTAGTTAGAGCCTAGGATTGGTTAGGAAGCTCGGCCCCACGTGGCTTGACCCGACGCGTGCGGCCCCTAACCGGTTGGGCTTGGTCGCTTGGTCTCTCGGCCGGTAGCACATGTGCTTGCACATGTGTTGCCGTGCACTTTCCTAACCGTGCACTCTGTAGTTGCACTTGGAAAGTTCACTTTTGTCCCAAGGATCCTCACTATGTCCTTGGGCACTGCTTAATCTACATAATTTTAAATGATCATGTGCTATGGTACCTAGGCTTGAGACTTGGATGCCTCGTACCTATTGTGTGTAGGCGATGAAATTAAGAATTTTAGCTTAGGGTCTTCATTGCAGGTACAATTCCTAAACAAGCTTGGATTGGAGCATTTGAACATCAAAGTGTATTTTAAGTTACTTGTTAATACATCGAAATTGGCTAACACCCTTAAGCCAATATTCTCTAACATGCCCAATATTACTCAATATTGGGCATTGGGATGCCTATGTACCCCAATACATATTCTTAAAACCTAATAGACTCTTCACTAGACAAGTACATTTTCTGGAATGTTACATTATCCCCCCTTAGGAACATTCGTCCCCGAATGACACTACACATCATTTTGAATCAAAGAGGTATTTTCGAAAAACACATCAACATACTTGAAACTTTACTCTTTGTGAATATCTGATTCACAACTTACTCTGGATGATGCACATCACTCAAAGCTTATCTGAAGCTTCATATCTGAGATTGAGGAACTTCCTTCTCAATCTCACTTTAACTCAATGCACATCACAACTCATGCGACACAAAAATCATGTCAACGCTATACAAAAATAGCAACATGAATGCAAGCATGAACTCATATTAACTCATATAGTGCAAGTATAAAACACACAGTTATGGACTTAAAACACCAAAACCGACTAATGCACTAAAATTTAGAGTTTCATAAACAAAATCAGACTTAGGAAGAGTATATCTAACCTCAAGAACTGAACAAGTAAGGGCAACGGGCTCTCATGTTGGCCTCGGCCTCCCATGTTGCTCCCTCAACAAGGTGGTTCCTCCATAACACCTTTACGGTGGAAACCTCCTTGTTCCTCAGCTGCTTCACTTGGCGATCTAAAATTTCAACTGGAACCTCTTCATAAGAAAGGTTCTCATCGACTCCTAACCCCTCAACAGGCAGGATGGATGCTGGATCACCTAGACACTTTTTAAGCATCGAAACATGAAACACTAGATGAACAGAAGCCAAGTCATTTGGTAACTTCAGTTCATAGGCAACATTCCCTACTCGCTGTAAGACCTCATAAGGACCTATATACCTCGGACTCAACTTCCCTTTCTTACCAAACCTCATCACCCCTTTCATGGGTGATATCTTCAGGTAGACTTGATCACCTACCTCGAATTCAAGAGCCCTTTCCTGTTATCAGCATAGGATTTTTGACGACTGTAAGCAGTAGCCAATCTATCCCTGATCATTCTCATTTTCCATAGCCTCATGTATGATCTCAGGGCCAAGGATGGAAGACTCTCCTACCTCAAACCACCCAACTGGGGACCTACATCTCCTGCCATACAGTGCTTCAAAAGGTGCCATCCCAATACTGGAATGGTAGCTATTATTATAAGAGAACTCAATCAGTGGCAAGTGATCATCCCAACTCCCCTTGAAGTCAATAACACATGCTCTCAGCATGTCTTCAAGGGTCTGAATGGTACGCTCTGCTTGTCCATCCGTCTGAGGATGAAAAACAGTACTGAGCTTCACCTGTGTACCCAAGCTCTTTTGGAAAGATCTCCAAAAGTGAGAAGTGAACTGGGCTCCCCTATCCGAAATGATAGATAAAGGGATCCCATGCCACCTCACTATCTCATCAATATACACTTGGCATAATCTTCGGCCCTGTAAGTAGACTTCACAGGAATGAAGTGAGCAGACTTAGTCATCCTGTCAACAATGACCCAAATGGAATCATGCAGTTTCCTGGTCCTGGGCAGACCAACCACAAAGTCCATATTAATAGCCTCCCACTTCCATGTTGGGATCTCAATCGACTGGGTAAGACCTCCAGGCTTAAGGTGTTCGGCCTTAACCTGTTGCAAATGGGGCACTCCTCCACAAACTTAGAAATATCTCGCTTCATACCTTCCCACAATAGATCTCTTGAGTTCATGATACATTATGGTGGAACCTAGACGAATGGAATACCTAGATCCATTGAGCCTCTGCAATAATATTAGGTTCAGATTATCAATATTGGGCACACACAATCTGCATTGGTATCTAAGCACACCATCCCCCTAGGGAGAATGATTCATTCAGCTTACTCAACACTGTCTTTCAACTCCATGAGTACTGGGTCGAGATGCTCTTAGTTTTAACATCTACAGCAAATGAGGATTCAAACTGGAATGAACTGAAACCCCCACTGGTGTATCTACCAGCCGTACACCTAACCTAGCCAGTTGGTGTACCTCTTTAACCAGCTCCTTCTTCTCATCATCAATATGAACACACTGCCCATGCTCAATCGGCTCAAAGCATCGGCCACTACATTGGCCTTACCTGGGTGATAGTGGACACTCATGTCATCATCCTTGAGCAGCTCTAGCCATCTTCTCTGACGAAGATTCAATTCTCTCTGTGTAAAAACATACTGAAGACTTTTATAGTCAGTAAATACATCAACATGTACACCATATAAGTAATGTCTCCAAAGTTTTAACGCAAATACCACAGCAGCTAACTCAAGATCATGGGTAGGGTAATTCTTCTCGTGGATTTTCAACTGTCTTGATGCATATGCAATCACCTTGCCATCCTGCATAAGAACACATCCCAAACCTACTCGGGAAGCATCAGAGTACACCACATACCCTTCACCACTACTCGGCAATGTGAGAACTGGGGCTGAACTGAGTCGGTCTTTGATCTCTTGGAAGCTCTTTTCACAAGTTTCAGACCACTCAAACTTCGCCTTCTTCTTTGTTAAAGCTGCCAATGGAGACACAATAGTGTAAAGCCCTCAATAAACCTGCGATAGTAACCATCCAAACCCAAGAAACTTTGGATGTCTGTAGGAGTGAGGGGTCTCGGCTAGTTCTTTACTAACTCAATCTTTTTTGTATCAACCTCTACACCCTAGCCGGACACAACATGACAAAGGAAGGTCACTGATCTAAGCCAAAAGTCACATTTACTTAATTTTGCATGCAACTGATGTTCCCTGAGTACTTGAAATGTCATTCTCAAAAGTTGTTCATGCTCTTCTGTATTCTTAGAGTATATGAGGATGTCATCTATGAATACTATGACAAAAGAATTAAGGTATTCACGGAATACCCTATTCATATGGTCCATAAATACGACTGGTGCGTTAGAGAGACCAAATTTTATGGCAAGAAACTCGTAATGACCATACCTAGTACGGAAGGCAATCTTTGGAATGTCCTCTTGTCTCACTCTAAGCTGGTGATACCCTGACCGGTGATCTATTTTATAAAAGAAATCTGAACCTTGGAGCTGATCAAATAGATCATCAATTTTGGGAAGAGGGTATTTGTTCTTTATAGTGACTTTGTTGAGTTGCCGATAATCGATACACATTCTAAGGGTTCCATCCTTTTTCTTAACGAACAACACTGGAGCACCCCATGGGGATATGCTCGACTGGATGAAGCCCTTATCAAGTAGATCTTTTAACTGCAACTTTAACTCTTTGAGTTCAGCTGGAGCCATTCCATAGGGAGGAATGGAAATTGGTTTGGTTTTGGGATCTAAGTCAACACCAAAGTCAATTTCGAGTTAAGGAGGGATTCCTGGTAAATCCTCCAGAAAGACATCTTGAAACTCATTCACTATGGACACACAGTGTATGGAAGGAACTTCATGTTTAAGTCATTGACTCTGACTAAGTGGTATAAATACCCCTTAGATAACATCTTATTGGCTTTAAGATGGGAAACTATTTGGCCTGCTGGATTTGAACTACGCCCTTCCCATTCCTGCTCTAACTCAATAGGAAACTGAAACCTTACTACCATGTTTCGACAGTCTATGGTAGCATAGCATTTATGGAGCCAATCTATACCCAAAGTTATATCAAAGTCAAGCATGGTTAATTCTATTAGGTCAGCATAGGTAACTCTATCAAGAACAATTATTGGGCGAATCACTATATACTCTTTCAGCTCTAATGTTTTGTCCTATTGGAGTACTAACTAGAAAAGGTTCATGCAAGATCTCAGGAAGCAAGTCAAATTTACTAGCTACTAAAGAAGTAACAAAGTACAATGTGGATCCTGGATCTAACAATGCATAAACAGGAAAAGAAAGTACATGCAAGTTACCTTTGACAACATCAGCTGACTTCTCCTGCTCCTCTCTACCTTTCAAAGCATAGAACCTGTTCCTCTTGGGAGGCTCGGCTGTAGCATTAGGATTAGGCCGAGGTTGAGTATCTGCCTTGGCCTGATTCTTCACATTTCGACAGTCCCTGATCATATGCCCACTCTTACCGCATCCATAGCAGGCATTAGAATCTACCATGCACTCACCTCCATGCAAACGACCACACTTACCATACGACTTTCTTTCACGCTGGGCGTTTCTATCATTGCCCTTCTTGGGGCCAGACTTAACCCTTTTGGCATTAGTGTTCCTGGAAGGAGTAGGATTACCTGAGTGCTGGTGCCCCTTCTTGAACTTGGGCCTGTCCTGGACTCCAAACGAACTCCTACCAGTGCTAGAACTAGCCTGATCCGAGGCCCTAGTATTCTTGTCTTCTCGGCCTCTCTTCCTCCGACGACTCTCCTCCACTTTCTGCGCATGTACCATCAACCTAGAAAGGTCCATGTTACCATCCAACATGGCTGTCCGACATTCCTCCTCCAGATCCTCTAATACACCAGTCACAAACCTGCGCATCTCATTCCTGCTACTGGACACCAGGGAAGAAGCATATTTGGAAAGTTTGACATACTTCAAGTAGTATTCCTTGACTGACATACCTCCCTAACGTAGGTTGATGAACTCCTCAACCTTAGCCTATCTCTATCTCAAGGAAAGAACCTCTCTAGGAATGCAGTCTTGAGAATGTCCCAAGTGATGGGGACTTCTCTTGGTGCTCGGCCATCTACCCACAAGAAGGAAGGTAGATGCTAGAATGACACAAAATGTCAAAACTCTACACAGCATGATAAAGAGTAGAAGAAGGGAAGATTGTTAACATCACTAAGTCTCTAAGTCATGGTTATGGTTCACTTCACAACCATAAGCTAGAAACTACGCAACGTGGTTTTTTTGAGCCTTAGTTCCTAGGTAATTTAACCTCATGCTCTGATACCAAGTTTATCACACCCGGGTCCTAGACCCTAGATGAGACCATCGTCGTTAACCTCTCAGAGGTCGCAGACAAGCCTTTTCTTAGCTTTCATCACAATCGTAAACTTAAATTTAGTGGAAAATTAAAAAATTTACTGAAGTGTACTTAGACTTCATATAATTCTTGCATAAGAGTGATATACTAACGGCTCAAAATAAACAACCATCTATTTACATATTGAACAATTGAATGAAGAATTTATAATATCATTAATAGTTTCCAAACCGGCGTTAATACAAAAGCTTGAACAAATGTTTGAAAGGAAACTCTAGGGTAAACATCCACTAGCTATGTCTAATCTACTAAAGCTAGAACATAAAGCGTAGGCATCCTCGAACTCAAGAGGACCTACCAAAGTCTGGAGGTACTAGTCCAAACATCTTCAACTGATCTTCAATCTTCTTTAAGGACCTGCACCTATAAAAATAGTAATTGTATATGGGTTAGTACACATTTGTACTAAGTATGGGTGTATGCAAATAACTACATAAGGACTATGCATGATCAAGGAAAGCTCTTCGTATAGAAACATGCTATTTTTTTAAAGTGAAGGCACTTCACTTTCCTAATCCGTTATTTATGAATCATTCTATGAATATGACATATTTTCATGCATTTAAAGCACACAACTCATTTTCTATATGAACATAAGACCTTGGAATCATGAACATAATTCTAGAACAACTCAAGAAAAATTTAATATTTTTGCTCCCGTTAGGCCGAGAGCTCCCTCTCCCAAACTTAGTTTATTTTTCAGTCTTTTCTTCTTTTTGTTGTGTAGTTCAATGATCTCCTTTGATCCTATGTTTTTACTTACGAGTGAAATGATTCATTATAGTCCCATTGAAACGATGAATCAAGTAAGTAATCCAAAAGACTAAGGAAATGATTTGACTACCCTACTCACAAGTTGTTCTTTCCATTCTTGTTAAATTGGGCATGAAGTCTTTATAAGCCAATCTTTATTGGATATGCCCATTATTTGATCATTTGCATAATATAAAGATACTTGATGAATGTGAACTTAAATCTTACATTATCATTATGGTGTGAATGAGACTTGTCTCACGATTTCTAACACCCTCTTATGTGAGTATCTTTAACAGAATTGTTTAGGTTCAAGTGAGACTTGTCTCACTTCTTTTAACACCCCATTCAAGGTCAATTTCATAACTCATAAGCTTTTCATTATTTCATTACTCACCTTATCTTGTTCAATGTTATTTGGTAGTCTTGTACCATTCTTTATGAAAGTTATAAGGACTTATTCAATGTGCTACTATGTTCACAAGTTAATTTAGATAGGGTATGTTGGGACTTGTCCCAAACATTGGCATACCCTAGGTTATGACATTGAGTTACATCTTGTCAAGTCAATCTTTAACATGTATTTGTCCTTAAAATAAACATCATAATTTACATTGGCCATATAAGATTTGTATGACTTAGTCATTGGCCAATTCTATTACATATTTTGGAAATAATATTGCTGGTCAATTTATTGGCTTAAATCAAACTTTCACTAAACACTTGTCATGATATTATCAGTAGCCAAGTCAATTAACTTTATGTATATACTATAGTAATCTCATCATTTTAAGCAAGCTAACTATTAACCTTTGATTAGCTTATAAGAATAATTAAGTGCTTAGTTTGGCCAAGCTATAAAGTTGATTTGGCATTCAAGATTCATTAACTAGCTTTGATTCTTATTCTTATTTATTCTTGGAAACATTGCATTCCATTCTCGAACACACACATTAATCGAAACCTTCATTCCTTTCAACAGTAAACTGAATTTCATAAACGACTTATAATAATTTCATCTTCTCAACACAATTAGGCATTACAACACTTCTTATCTCATGTAGATGATACTCTAATTATACGGATCTATCCTATAGGTCTCATTCGACATTATCAAATCACATAAACCTACACATAATGATTAGTTAGCACCACATACCAACAACATGCTCGAGATTTGCATTATACATACTACTAGAATTAGAAATAGGGAGAACTAGGGAGATGAACATTCGACAATTTCATTGGGAACAACCGTAGTTTCGGTTTTCTTGAATTCAAAACGTTTGAAAAGCCTCCCGGGGAAAGGAATCCAAGAGATAAACACATACCTTACTGTAGAATTGAATCTACAAAGATCACCCTATACTTTGCACGAAAATCTTGAAGAATTCCCTTGAAATCTCCTAAGGAGAACCGAGAGTATTTTTCTATATTTTTTTCTTATATTTGTTCACTATTTTTCAGTCGTGAGAGACTACATGATAAACGTGAGTCTAAGTCTAGGAACTGAATATTGACTAATTCAACTTAGGATAATTAACTTTATTAAATAAATGAATAAGCTAATTACCAAATCGCCCCTCCTAAATTGATAAAATTAGGACAGCATTTGACTTAGCCAAATTCTAAAAATTTGCTAAGGGTCTCAGGTTTGACCATGAATTTAAATTAATTAGTTAAGTTGCTAATTTAATTAATTAAGTGACCTAGGGTAATTACTAAAGTACCCCTAAGTCACTAGGACCATAACCAACCCCTTTGGACCATCCTAGGTTAGGTATTAGGATGTTTCTTTAGTTAGCCACTCGGCTAGTGTCACCCGGTTAGGTCTTAGGATTTCGGGCATACTTTTTAGCTCATTTTAGTTAGTATAGGTTAGTTATATAGTTAGATAGTTAGATAAGTTAATTAGAGTCTAGGATTGGTTAGGAAGCTCGGCCCCACGTGGCTTGACCCCACGCGTGTCAGCCCCCTAACCGCCCTAACTGAATCGGTTGGGCTTGGTCGCTTGGTCTCTCGGACGGTATCACATGTGTTGCCGTGCACTTTCCTAACCGTGCACTCTGTAGTTTCACTTGGAAAATTCACTTCTTGTCACAAGGACCCTCACTATGTCCTTGGGCATTGCTTAATCCACATTATCATTTTAAGTGATCATGTGCTATGGTACCTAGGCTTGACACTTGGATGCCTCGTACCTAATGTGTGTAAGCGATGAAATTAAGCATTTTAGCTTAGGGTCTTCATTGCAGGTACAATTCATAAACAAGCTTGGATTGGAGCATTTGAACATCAAAGTGTATTTTAAGTTACTTGTTAATACCTAGAAATTGGCTAACACCCTTACGCCAATATTCTCTAACATGCCCAATATTACTCAATATTGGGCATTGGGATTCCTATGTATCCCAATAAATATTCTTAAAACATAATAGACTCTTAAAACATAATAGACTCTCTTTTCAGTGTGGGAGTAGAACACCGGATTCCATTTAGCTCACATGGTATATGTCGGTTATGGCTATGTCTCCCCAAGGTTAATAATTAACTAAGATAAGAATATGAACTCTAATCTAAATTCCTTGAGGAGTGTACTTGGTATGTGAGGACTATTGACCCTACCTATACATTGCACTAGATGACTTCAAGAAAGTATAGTATTGGAGACCCTTATAATGTAAATATTTATGTTGTGTATGACTTGTATGAATGCATATTAAGTGACATTGTTATGTTAAGATATGAATTATGACTATGCATGTGAATTATTCGTGTGGATTCTAAATGAGTTTACTTAGTATATGTGGGGGTATGGGACTCCATGTGTACATTGCACAAGTAAGTATGTGAAGAAGTTATGAGGGTAGTTTACCTATGATATGAACTAAATAAGTCTATGTCTAAAGTGTATGAAATATGATGAGTTTTGCTATGATGTTATATGAAGTATGATGAGTCGTTATATGATGCTATAAAGTATGTGAACTTATGTTTAGTTATAAATGAAAGTGTTATGACTTGTTGAATATGTTATGCCTAGTATAGGGTGACTTCTTAGGTACACTTGGTGGAAGTAGCATTATGGGATGTTACCTACACAATGCACTAGTGTGACTTAAGAGTTGTCTTAGGTGATGGTCCTTATGTGAAGTTGATGTTTTTGATGTGCTTATGACTTGGGAGTGTATGTGGTTAAATTTATGAAGCATATTATGAAAGACTATTGTAAGGTGATCTCAAGGTGCTACATTGCACTAGGTACACTTGAGGGCTACTTAAGGAAAGAAGTAAGGTAAAAGAAAGGTAATGTATAGTATGTATTGAATATGGTTTAAAGTATGCTAAATGGATTTATGTGCTATTATGAGTAGTATCCATGTCTATATGATGTATATGAACTATATTGACCTTATATGTGCTTATGTTCATGAAGTTTACTAAAAAGACATGTTGCATGATTTCAAACGAAATGTCCTCTTTAAATGCATGTTTTTGCATGGTTGCCATACTTAGTGCATTCTTGTACTAATACCATTCTTCTTCATCTTTTACACCTAGTGTAGGTGGTGATGGCTAGAGGATGTCTCCTAAAAGAAGAGCTTGGATAGATCTCCCAAGTTCAAGAAGAGGGATCCTTATGATTCAAGGATTTTCCTATGTCAAGTTCCTATTCATTTATGTAATCGCATAGATATTATTTTATGTTGTCAAGGGCCGTGTCCCTATTCAATTCTATTGAGTTTTGTCTTAAGATGGCAAGGAGACAATTAGAGTCTAATAATGTATTATGATATTTTTATATATATACGAAGTAATGTTCTATCATATGATGTGCTATGAAAAGTTTTAAATTATCCGCTCTTTCTATGAGTATGTAATGAAGGTACGCTAAGAAGCTTGTATTAGGCCTCTAAGAGGTCGATGGCGTCGTGTTAATATTCGATAATACAATAACTTCTAGGGTATACCCTCTGGTCATACGAAACTTGGTATCAGATCCAGGTTTTGTGTTTTGTCCTTAGGTTTCAATGTCTTGTGTTACCACGTCTAGTAGAGTCTTATATCATTGGTGGTGAGTAGTGACATATAAATGATACGGGAGGCTATAGGGTATACCCTCGGGTCATAACACCCTTCATAAGAAAGGTCCTCCTTTACCCTTAAACCTTCTAGGGGAGAACGGAAACCGGATCACCTATACACTTTTTAAGTATAGAAACACGGAACACCAGATGAATCATGAACAAATCATTTGGCAACTTCAACTCATAGGAAACACTCCCAACACTGTTCAAAATCTTGTACGGCCCACATAATGAGGACTAAGTTTCCCTTTCTTTCCAAACCTCATCACCCCTTTCGTGGGTTAAATTTTCAAATAGACCCAATCTTCTACTTTGAATTCAAGGTCCCTCTTTCTATTGTTGGCATAATATTTTTACCGACTTTGAGCCATTTTTAGTCTATCTCTTATAACCCAAACTTTCTCGAGGCCTTCATAAATAAAATCCGAACCAAGTAGATCAAACTCACCTACGTCATACCACCCAACCTGGGATCTACACCTTCTCCCATAAAGCTCCTTGAAGGGTGCCGTAGAGATAGTCGAATGGTAGCTATTGTTGTAGGAGAACTCTATCAAAGGATGGTGATCATACCAATTCCCTTTGAAATCAATCACACAATCCCTCAACATGTATTCAAGAGTTTTAATAGTGTGTTGCGCTTGTCCATCCATCTTGGGATGAAAAGTAGTACTAAGCTTCACATTCGTACCGACCCCACTTTTTGAAAGCTTTCCAAAAATGGGAGGTAAATTGAGTACCTTTATCTGAAATGATGGACAAAGGGGCCCATGTAACCTCATTATTTGTTTGATGTACAGTTTGGCATAGTCTTCCGCCAAATATGTGACTTCAACGGGAAGAAAACTTGCGGACTTGGTTAGCCTATCTACAATGACCCATATCCAGTCATGTTGTATTTTAGTATGAGGCAACTCTACTACGAAGTCGATGTTAATATCATCCAACTTCCATGTAGGAATATATATATTTTGAGTCAAGCCACCTGTCCTTTGATGCTCTGCTTTGACTTGTTGGCAGTTTGGAAACTTAGCAACAAAATCCGTTATGTCCCTTTTCATACCATTCCACCAATAAATTTATCGTAAGTCACGATACATCTTTGTGGCAACCGGATGGATGGAATACTTGTATCCATGAGCCTTTTCCATGATCAATTCCTGTAAGCCATCCACATCCGGTACACACAACTTTTCTTAGTGCCTAAGCACCACATCTTCTCCTTGAGAGAAAGACTCATTAGATTTACTAAGGACCGTTTCCTTTGACTCCATCAATAGAGGATCAAGTTGTTGCTTGTATTTCACCCTAACCACTAATTATGACTCGGAGCGAACCATAAAACCACCCTTTGGAGAGTCTTCTAGTCGAACTCCCAATCGAGGCCAACATATGTACCTCTTTCACTAACTCCTTCTTATCATCAACCACGTGAGTCATACTACCATGGACACTCGTCTTAGTGCATCACCAACCACATTAGCTTTCCTAGGATGATAAATGACACTCATATAATAATCCTTTAAAAGTTCTAACCATATACTTTGGCGTAGATTCAAGTCTTTTTCAGTGAAAACATATTGTAAACTATTGTGATCCGCGAACAGATCAACATGTACCTTATAGAGATAGTGTGGCAAGTACCACAGACGTAAGCTCAAGGTCATGAGTTGGGTAATTCTTCTCAAGTGGCTTGATTTTCCTAGCGGCATACACTATGAATTTCCCATGTTGCATAAGCACACAACCTTGACCCACCCGGGAGGCATCACAATAAACCACAAAACCTTTGGTACCCTCTGGTAAGGTCAATACCGGAGCGAAGGTGAGCCTATCTTTTAATAATTAGAAGCTCTTTTCACATGATTCCGACCATTTGAATTTGGACTTATTTTGGGTTAAGGTCGTTAATGGAGATGTCATAGACGAGAATCCCTCAACAAACCTCCTATACTAACCAGCCAACCCTAGAAAACTTTAGATGTTGGTAGGAATCAAAGGTCTAGGCCATCTTTTGACCACTTCCGTCTTCCTTGGATCAACCTATACCCCTTCACTAGAGACAATGTGACCAAGAAAGGCAACCAATCTAAACAAAAACTCACACTTGCTAAACTTAGCAAAAAGTTGGTTATCCTTGAGAACTTGCACAACTATCCTCAAGTGTCTCATAAGGTCATTCTCACTCCTAGAGTATATCAAAATGTCATTAATGAAGACAATCACAATAAAATCAAGATACTTTCTAAAAAAATCGATTCATAAGGTCCATGAATGTTGTCGGGGCATTTGTTATACCAAATGACATCACTAGGAATTCAAAGTAACCATATCTCGTTCGGAATGCCATTTTCGGAATATCAACATCCCTCACTCTAAGTTTATGATAACCCGACCTCAAGTCAATATTTGAAAAGTAAATAGCTCAATGGAGTTGATCAAACAAGTGATCAATCCTAGGGTGCGGGCACTTGTTCTTTATAGTGACTTTGTTCAATTGACGATAGTGGATACACATTATCAAAGATCCATCCTTCTTCTTCACAAACAATATTGGGGCACCCCATGGAGATATGATTTGTTGAATAAAACGCTTATATAGAACATCCTCGAGTTTAGCCTTTAGTTCTTCCAACTCGGTCGGGGCCATCCTTTAAGGATGGATTGAAATAGGTTGTGTATCCGGCAATAAATCTATGCCGAAGTCAATCTCCCATTCCAGAGGAATTTCGGGAAGGTCATTGGGAAAGACCTGTGGAAATTCCCTCACTACGGGTAACGAATCTATGGGAGGGACCTCATATTAAAGATCCCTAACTCTCACTATGTGGTAGAGACAACCCTTCACAATCAATTTGCAAGCTTTTAGACATGAGATGATCTTACACCTAGGATTTGAGTTTCCTCCCTTCCGCTCAAAAATAGGTTCATTTGGAAATTGAAATTTGACTACCTTTGAACCAATCCATTCCCAATATGACATCAAAATCTATCATATCAAGTACTATCAAGTCAACTAATGTAACTGTATTGGGAAAGTAAATAATACAACCTTTATATACTCTATTAACCACCACGGAATGACCCCCCGGGTTAGAAACTGAAAAAGGTTCGTCTAATATGTCGGGTAGTATTTAAAATTTCATGGCTACAAGAGGTGTCACAAATGACAATGTAGCTCCCGGATTCAACAAAGCATATACATCAAAGGAAAATAATTGTAACATACCGATAACCACGTCGGTAAGATTTCTTGATCACCTCGGTATTGGAGAGCATACAAGAGATTCTTCGTAGGAGCATCCAGATCTGGGGCACTTGGTGGAGCTTGAGAATAATCCCTTCCTTGAGTCTCAATCATAGGTCAATCTCTCTTTATGTGACCACTCTTGCCACAACCATAGTAATTACCCGTGCCAACTAGGCACTTAACATCATGTTTTCTATAACATTTTCAACAAAGAGGCTTCTCAACATAAGAACCACCACTTTTCCCCTCTTGCTCTTTGGAGTAGACACCTTACTCTTATTGAAACTTGGAGCATTAGGAGGGCCTTAGTTGGAAAATCTTTTTTTGAACCTTGGTTTGTATTGCACCTCAAATTTTAGTCTTAGAAGAATTCCCATCTTCGGTTATTACCTTCTTCAACTCCCTACAAACTTGCTTAAGCTTTTGCTCCTTAATTTGTTCGGCATGAACCATGAGACAAGAGCTGTCCATTCTGGGAATCAACATAGCCGACCTAATTTGGTAACCACAAGATCGGATATCCCCATAACAAATTTGTTCATCTTAGCTCTAGAATCCGCAACCATAGTAGGAGCACGTTTTGATAGTTGAGTGAACTTGAGGCTATACTCCTTCACGCTCATACCCCCTTGACAAAAGTTGATGAATTCTTGCATTTTCCTATACCTTAATTCCAAGGGAATGAACCTATAAAGGAAAGCCATTTTGAAAGCTCCTCAAGTAATCCAGCATTCTATAACCGGCCTCTCATCCTTCCATTGCTCATACAAAACATGAGCCATATTTTTGAGTTGGTAGGTGGCTGGTTCCGCCTTTTCTTGAGAATAAACACCCATAGCATCAAGAACTTTGAATACTTAATCAATGAACCCTTGTGGGTCCTGCTTCACCTTAAAACTATAGAAAGTAGGGGGATTCATCCTTGTGAAATCCCTAATCCTTGAAGCAGTGGTGTTAGCATTTGGGTTCACTTGAACCCTTGAATCCCTAACAACTTGGGTAGAAATACTTGAGTCAAGCAATGAATGGACGACCTTATCTCAACAATAGACATGGCCCCTTCTTCAATAGGAACTTGAGGGTTTTGACGAGCCTGAGGGGGAACCACCTCATTTAAATTCTCCTCCTCGGCCCTTCGAACATTGTTCCTTCTTGTATTCATTTACTATATGCACAATAAAAGGATTAGAAGAAATTCCTAGATAGAGTTAAGACTCTTAGGCACGACTAAGTAATAACAAGAGAGTGAAAGCTCCTAAGAATCACATAGTATCTCATTCATAAGTGTGGCGCGCTTCACAATTATGAATAAGACGCTACATAGACGTGGTTTAGTGAGAAATCAATCCTAATATTTCTTAACCTTATGCTCTGAGATCAAGCTTGTTACGACCCAAAGTACCCCCTAGGCGTAACCGACGTCGTCGTCCTCTAAGAGGACTAAGACAAGACCTTAGCATACATCATAGCACATCATAGGTCAAAAACGCGGAAAATGTAAAACTTTTGTATATAGCAAAGTATAATTAGAATTCTCGCATATTGTATATGGGGTTTACATAGAACCTCACTTATGAATCTTACATAGTCTTCTCACTTAACATTTAACAACAACATAGTCTAATAGTTCGTCTCACATTACTATCTAAAGAGTGAATCACAATAGTTTGGGCATATCCCTTAGTCTATTACAATATGCCCATATAGGCTACAAGCAAGTCACAACATGAGATTGGAATAATTGTCTAAAAATATAGACAAAACTAATAAGGCTTGATGAGTTGATCTATCCTCGTAACTCATAAGGACTCACCAATTGACTTGGGAATTATCCAAGTCTTGTTCTCCAATAGCCACGAATCTCTTCAATGGCCTGAACCTAAAATGTTTTGGGAAAAAGGGAGAAAATATGGGTTAGTACAAACCCCTGTACTAAGTATAGCTTCTATGCACAAAGTCATCAATGCATAAGAAAAGGATAATTTAGTCAAAATCATGCTTTGTTTCAACTTAACTCAACATGCAATTATAATAATCATAATAAGTCAATTCTACATAATATCCACCCAACACATAAGAAACTCAAGAAACACTTGTGCAATGCCGAGAATAGAACCCCACCATTCTAAGCTAAGTATCACCTTAAGCAACCCACATCATACTCACAACATATTCTCATAGTTTATCAATACATTCTTAATACATCAATACTATTCATAGTATATCAACATAATCGTAATCATAATCATAATCATAAAAGAACACTACTAGAATCATCCCTTAGGATCGCACATGTGAAATGAGTAAGAGAATTCCCATACCCTTCCTTACCCTATGTACTAGCCTTCAAGACAACCCTAATTAAAGTTCACATACTTAACTTGTTCATTTACTTTTTACGTTAGGGAAAGAAGTGCAATAACCGACATGAGACCATGTGATCTACAAGGAATCCGGTGTTCTACTCCCTCACAGAAAAGAGAGGGTTAACACTTGCCTAAGGTGTAACCATTCGTACCTAGATATCTACATGGATCCACTAAGATAGAGTCCTATGTGGGCACATAGTTAAGGGTCAAGGATATTATTGTGGAAAACGTTGACTTACTAACGTGGAGGATTCCATTTCATGAGACAACACATAACTTGGGAGTCTATACTTACTAACATGTGGAAGCCGAACTTGCTAAACGTGAGACCTCCATCTCATTTACATGCCCTTTCGATGCTAAGCAATTTTTCCCTTTAGTAATCATATAATGTTATCATACAAAGTCACATTAGTCTCTTCTAGACCCCTATGAAACATCTTAGCATGTCACACCCGGATCCTAGATCCCAGATGAGACCGGCGTCGTTAACCTCTCAAAGGTCACAAACAAGCCTCTTCTTAGCTTTCATCACAATCATACAGTTAAATTTAGCGGAAACATTAAAACTTTATTGAAGTGTACTTAGACTTCATATAACTGCATAAGAGTGATATACTAACAGCTTGAACTAAGCAACCATCTATTAACAGATTGAACTATTGAAGCAAAGAATTCATAATAATAGTAATAGTTGCCAAACCGGCCTTAATATAAAAGCTTGAACAAATGTTTTGAAAAGAAACTCTAGGGACAACATCCACTAGCTATGTATAATGTACTAAAGCTAGAAGTAAAGCGTAGGCATCCTCGAACTCAAGAGGACCTACCAAAGTCTTGAGGTACTAGTCCAAACAACTTCGAACGATCTTCAATCTTTTTCAAGGACCTGGACCTATAAAAATAGTAATTGTATATGGGTTAGTACACACTTGTACTAAGTATGAGTGTATGCACATAAACACATAAGGACTATGCATGATCAAGCAAACCTCTTCCTATAGCAATATGCCATTTTTGGAAACGAAGTCACTTCACTTTCCTAACTCGTTATTTATGAATAGTGATATGAATATGACATATTTTCATGCATTTAAAGCACACAACTCATTTCTATATGAACATAAGACCTTGGAATCATGAACATAATTTCAGAACAACTCAAGCAAAAGTTAATAATTTTGCTCCCCTTAGGCCGAGAGCTCCCTCTCCCAGCCTTAGTTTATTTTTCAATCTTTTCTTCTTTTTGTTGTGTAGTTCAATGATCTCCTTTGATCCTATGTTTTTACTTACAAGTGCAATAATTTATTGTAGTCCCATACCTAAAATGAATCAAGTAAGTAATCCAAAAGACTAAGGAAATGAATTGGCTACCCTACTCACAAGTTATTTTTTTCATTCTTGTTAAATTGGGCATGCAGTCTTTATAATCCAATCTTTATTGGCTATGCCCATTCTTTGATTATTTGCATAATATATAGATCTTGGGGCATACGTTCATACTCTAATTTATGAGTCATTATGTTTTCCTCCCTTTATTGGCATAAACGAGTAACTATTAAAACTTCATTTTTATCATACATTGATGATTAATATTCTTATGCTTTTACTTACTTAGTTCACGTTGAACTTACATTTCTTCTTCTTTGATCTCACGTTCACTTTGAACATGCTAGGTTAACTCAGGATATTCTTTTAAGACTTCTATTGGGATATTTCTGTGCAATGACTAAGAATTACTTACATCATTACTTAGTCTCACCTCACCCTTTGGTCATCCTAGCCGAACACTCCTCATCTTCCTAGTTCTTTCTTTCTTTCTTTCTTACTTTCATACTGAAATATTTAGCATTAACCGACATAGATAATGTGAGCTAACATGAAATCTAGTGTCTTCCCCACACTGAAAAGAGATGGTTCACCGGCCAAAGTGAAACCGATGACTCCCTAGATTTCTTATGTGGATCCACTAGCTAGTAACTTATGCTGGCGACATAGTTCACAGACTAGGAGAATTTGGAGACCCTTATCCTTCTTGGTGGTAGTCTCGTCTCATGAGGCTTACATGTGCTGGCACAAACTCATTGCTAGTCTATCGGTGATTCGCTCAGATTTATTATACTTCACAACTTTTAGAGTTGACTCATACATTATGGAAGCTTGCTTCTAATTATGAGGTATGCTTAGGTCAATGGTTGACTTGTCATCCCTTTCTGTACTTTATGAATGTAAACGTAAATATTACATTATCATCATGGTGTGAGTGATACTTGTCTCACGATTTCTAACACCCTCTTATGTGAGTATCTTTGACATAATCATTTAAGTGTAAGTGAGACTTGTCTCACTTCCTTTAACACCCTATATTAGGTCAATTTCATAACTCATAAACTTTTAGTTATTTCATTACTCACTTTATCTTGTTCAATGTTAATTGATAGTCTTGTACCATTCTTTATGAAAGTTATAAGGATATATTCAATGTGCTACTATATTCACAATGTTCATTTAGATAGGGTATGTTGGGACTTGTCCCAATCATTGGCATACCCTAGGTTATGAGTTCATTGAGTTACATCTTGTCACATCTCATTCTTTTAACATGTATTTGTCCTTACAAGAAACATCATAATTTACATTGGCCATATAAGATTGGTATGATTTAGTCATTGGCCAATTCTAATAATATTTTAGACATAATATTTCTAGCAAATCTATTGGCATAAATCAAACTTTCACTAAACTCTTGTCATGATATTATCACTAGCCAAGTCAAATAACTTCATGTATATACTATAGTAATCTCATCATGTTAAATAAGCCAACTGTTAACCTTTGATTAGCCTATAAGAACAATTCAATCTTTTAAAACACAATTAGGTATTACAACATATATTATCTCATGTAAAAAATACCCTAATCATACGGATCTAACCTATAGGTCTCATTCGACATTATCAAATCACAGAAACATACACATAATGATCTGTTAGCACCACATACCAACAACATGCTCGAGATTTTCATTATACATACTACTAGAATCGGAAATAGGGATAACTAGGGAGATGAACATTCGACAATTTCATTGGGAACAACCCTAGTTTCAATTTTCTTGAATTCAAAACGTTTGAAAAGCCTCCTGAGGAAAGGAATCCAAGAGAGAAAACCCATACCTTACTGTTGAATTGAATCTACGAAGATCACCCTGTACTTTGCATGAAAATCTTAAAGAACTGCCTTAAAATAGCCTAAGGTTTTTCTTACGTTTGCTCAATGTTTTTCAGTCGTAGGTTTCTACTGGTTAAACGTGAGTCTAAGTCTTATGTACTGAATATTGACTAATTCAACTTAGAATAAATAACTTAATTAAATAAATCAATTAGCTAATTACCAAAACGCCCCTCCTAAATTGACTTAAAATAGGAGAGCATTTGACTTAGCCAAATTCTGAAAATTGCTAAGGGTCTCGGTTTGATGAATTTTATATTAATTAATTAAGTTGCTAATTTAATTAATTAAGTGACATAGTATAATTAATAAAGTACCCTTAAGTCACTAGGACCATAGCCAACCCCTCTGGACCATCCTAGGTTAGGTACTAGGATGTTTAATTAGTTAGTTACTCGGGTAGTGTCACCCGGTTAGGTCTTAGGATGTCGGCACGCTAGTTAGTTCATTTTAGTTAGTCCTAGGGTAGTTAGCTTGTTAGGTAAGTTAGTTAGAGACTAGGACTGGTTAGGAAGCTCGTCCCCACGTGGCTTGACCCGAAGCGTGCTTGTACCCTAACCGCCATAACCGAATCGGTTGGGCTTGGTCTCTCGGCCGGTGGCACATGTACTTGCACATGTGTTTCCGTGAACTTTCCTAACCGTGCACTCTGTAGTTGCACTTGGAAAGTTCACTTCTTGTCCCAAGAATCCTCATTATGTCCTTGGGAACTACTTAATCTACATGATTATTTTAAATGATCATGTGCTTTGGTACCTAGGCTTGACACTTGGATGACTCATACCTAATGTGTGTAAGCGATGAAACTAAATTTGTTAGCTTAGGGTCTTCAATGCAAGTACAATTCCTAAACAAGCTCGGATTGGAGCATTTGAGCATCAAAGTGTATTTTAAGTTACTTTTTAATACATAGAAATTGGCTAACACCCTTAAGCCAATATTCTCTAACATGCCCAATATTACTCAATATTGGGCATTGAGATGCCTATGTACCCCAATACATATTCTTAAAATCTAATAGACTCTTCACTAGACAAGTACATTTTCAGGAATGTTACAGTATCCCCCCTTAGGAACATTCATCCCCGAATGACACTACACATCATTTGAATCAAAAAGGGTATTTTCGAAAAATACATCAACATACTTGAAACTTTACTCTTTGTGAATATCTGATTCACAACTTACACTGGATGATGCACATCACTCAAAGCTTATATGAAGCTTCATATCCAAGATTGAGGAACCTCCTTCTCAATCTCACTTTAACTCAATGCACATCACAACTCATGCGACACAAAAATTATGTCAAAGTTATACAAACACAGCAACATGAATGCAATCATGAACTCATATTAACTCATATAGTGCAAGTATAACACACACAGTCATGGACTTAAAACACCAAAACCGACTAATGCACTAAAATTTAGAGTTTCATAAACAAACTCATACTTAGGAAAAGTATATCTAACCTCAAAAACTGAACAGGTGAGGGTAATGAGATATCATGTCGGCCTCGGCCTCCCATGTTGCTCCCTCAACAAGGTGGTTACTCCATAACACCTCTACGGTGGCAACCTCCTGGTTCCTCAGCTGCTTCACTTGGCGATCGAAAATTTCAACTTGAACCTCTTCATAAGAAAGGTTCTCATCGACTCCTAACCCCTCAGCAGGTAGTATGGATGCTGGATCACTTAGACACTTTTTAAGCTTCAAAACATGAAACACAAGATGAACAAAAGCCAAGTCATTTGGTAACTTCAGTTCATAGGCAACATTCCCTACTCGGTGTAAGACCTCATAAGGACCTATATACCTCAGACTCAACATCCCTTTCTTACCGAACTTCATCACCCCTTTCATGGGTGATATCTTCAGGTATACTTGATCACCTACCTCGAATTCAAGAGCCCTCTTCGTGTTATCAGCATAGGATTTTTTACGACTGTAGGCAGTAGCCAACCTATCCCTGATCATTCTCACCTTTTCCATAGCCTCATGTATGATCTCAGGGCCTACGATGGAAGACTCTCCTACCTCAAACCACCCTAATGGGGACCTACATCTCCTTCAATACAGGGCTTCAAAAGGTGCCATCCTAATACAGGAATGGTAGCTACTATTATGAGAGAACTCAATCAGTGGCAAATGATCATCCCAACTCCCCTTGAAGTAAATAAAACATGCTCTGAGCATGTCTTCAAGGGTCTGAATGGTACGCTCTGCTTGTCCATCCTCTGAGGATGAAAAGCGGTACTAAGCTTCACCTGTGTACCCAAGCTCTTTTTGAAAGATCTCCAAAAGTGAGAAGTGAACTGGGCTCCCCTATACGAAATGATAGATAAAGGGATCCCATGCCACCTCACTATCTCATCAATATACAACTTGGCATAATCTTCGGCCCTCTAAGTAGACTTCACAGGAATGAAGTGAGCATACTTAGTCATCCTGTCAACAATAACCCAAATAGAATCATGCAGTTTCCTGGTCCTGGGCAGACCAACCACAAAGTCCATATTAATAGCCTCCCACTTCTATGTTGGGATCTCAATCGACTGGGTAAGACCTCCAGGATTAAGGTGTTCGGCCTTAACCTGGTTGCAATTGGGTCACTTCTCCACAAATTTAGAAATATCTCGCTTCATACCTTCCCACCAATAGATCTACTTGAGATCATGATACACCTTGGTGGAACATGGATGAATGGAATACCAAGAGCGATGAGGCTCTGCAATAATATTAGGTCTCAGATTATCAATATTGAGCACACACAATCTGCCCTGGTATCTAAGCACACCATCCCCCGCTAGGGAGAATGATTCATTCAGCTTACTCAACACTGAGTCTTTCAACTCCATGAGTACTAGATCGAGATGCTGCTTAGCTTTAACATCTACAACAAATGAGGATTCAGAACTGGAATGAACTGAAACACCCCCATTTGGTGTACCTACCAGTCGTACCCATAAACTAGCCAATTAGTGTACCTCTTTAACCAACTCCTTCTTCTCATAATCGATATGAGACACACTGCCCATGCTCAATCGTCTCAAAGCATCATCCACTACATTATCCTTACCTGGGTGATAGTGGACACTCATGTCATAATCCTTGAGCAGCTCTAGCCATCTTCTTTGACAAAGATTCAATTCTTTGTGTGAAAAAACATACTTAAGACTTTTATGGTCAGTAACTACCAACATGTACACCATATAAGTAATGTCTCCAAGGTTTTAACGCAAATACCACAGCAGCTAACTCAAGATCATGGGTAGGGTAATTTTTCTCATGGATTTTCAACTGTCTTGATGCATATGCAATCACCTTTCCATCCTGCATAAGAACACATCCCAAACCTACTCGAGAAGCATCACATTACACCACATACCCTTCACCACTCTTCGGCAATGTGAGAATTGGGGCTGAAGTGAGTCGGTCTTTGAGCTCTTGGAAGCTCTTTTAATAAGTTTCAGACCACTCAAACTTTGCCTTCTTCTTTTTTAAAGTTGTCAATGGAGCAGCAATAGCGGAAAAGTCCTCAACAAACCAGCGATAGTAATTAGCCAAACCCAAGAAACTCCGGATGTCTATAGGAGTGAAGGGTCTCGGCCAGTTCTTTACTGACTCAATCTTTTTCGGATCAACCTCTAGTCTATCGGATACTTTACAACTTTTAGAGTTGACTCATACATTATGGAAGCTTGTTTCTAGTTATAAGGCATGCTTAGCTCAATGGATGACTTGTCATCTCTTTCTGTACTTGATGAATGTGAACTTAAATCTTACATTATCATAATGGTGTGAGTGAGACTTGTCCCACGATTTCTAACACCCTCTTATCTGAGTATCTTTGACATAACCGTTTAAGTGTAAGCGAGACTTGTGTCACTTCCTTCAACACCCTATATTAGGTCAATTTCATAACTCATAAGCTTTTAGTTATTTTATTACTCACCTTATCTTGTTCAATGTTAATTCATAGTCTTGTACAATTCTTTATGAAAGTTATAAGGATTTATTCAATGTGCTACTATATTCACAATGTTCATCTAGATAGGGTATGTTGGGACTTGTCACAATTACTGGCATACCTTGGGTTATGAGTTCATTGAGTTACATCTTGTCAAATCTCATTCTTTTAACATGTATTTGGCCTTACAAGAAACATCATAATTTACATTGGCCATATAAGATTGGTATGATTTAGTCATTGGTCAATTCTAATAATATTTTGGACATAATATTGCTAGACAATTTATTGGCATAAATCAAACCTTCACTAAACTCTTGTCATGATATTATCTCTAGCCAAGTCAATTAACTTCATGTATATACTATAGTAATCTCATCATGTTAAACAAGCCAACTTTTAACCTTTGATTAGCCTATAAGAACAATTCCATCTTCTCGAATACAATTAGGTATTACAATATTTATTATCTCATGTAAATAATACCCTAATCATACGGATCTTGTAACGACCCGGATTCTTGAATCCGAATCACCACTGGCGTCGTTGCCCTCCCAGAGGTCGCAGACAAGCCTAATCTTGCATTCATCATATTCATCTAGCTAAATTTGCGGAAAATTTAAAACATTTTACATGTATGAATTTTACTTAGACTTCATATAGTCATTATATATTTACATCATATAGTAAGCTCAACAAAAGAGAACAACCATCTATCATAAAGAATCAATTCAAAATTGAAGAATAATATATCATAAATTGTTTGTCAAACACGGCCTTATTACAAAGCTTCGAAATGAAAGTACGAAAGAAACGCTAGGGACAACATCCACTAGCTATGTCTAAAACTAAGGCTAGACTAAATCTGTAGAATCCTCGAAATCAGGAGGACCTACCAAATGATTTGGAGAAACGCTAAAGTCCAAACCATTGCAAGTGTCGTCAATCTGTCCTCTGACCTGCACCTATAAAAATAGTAAATAGTAGGGGGTTAGGCACCACTTGTACTAAGTATGGGTATATGCACACATACACATAAAGCTATGCATGATCAATGAAAGCTCTTCCTAAGCAACATGCCATTTCTGGAAAGTCTAGTAATTAGACTTTCCTAATTCATTAGTTGTGAATTGTGGTATGAATATAATGTATTTTAATGCATTTAAAGCACACAACTCATTTTCTATATGATTACAAGACATTAGTATCATCAAAATAATTTTAGAACAACTCGAGCGAAGATTTGATATTTTTTATCCTCTTAGGCCGAGAGCTCCTCTTTGTACACTTAGATTATTTTTCAGTCTTTTCCTTCTTCTTGTTGTGTAGTTCAATAAATCCTTTGGTCCTATGTTTTACTTACAAGTGAAATGATTCATTGTAGTCCCATACCCACAATGAATCAAGTAAGTAATTCAATAGATTAAGGAAATGACTTAACTACAATTTGGGGCATGAATATATTTATAAGTCAATACTTATTGACTATACCCATTCTTTAGTTGATTTCATAATGTGCATAGTTCTTGGGGCATATCATCAAAGCTTATGATCTTGCTTACTTTGGGCATGAATTCTTCATAAACTAATATCTTTAGTGACTATTCCTATTATTGTATTATTGGCCTAATGTAAGAAGTCATTATAAGTCAATCTTATTTGGCTAATATATTTTGCCAATTATATAAAGTCATTATAAGCCAATTTATTTGCTTTATCATTTTCATACATGAGGATTCATTATTATCTATGCCCTTTACTTATTGTAAACTTTATTGGACACGATATGACTATCCTTACAATAAGTTATTCATTACATCAAGTATTCATTACATTTCATAAGCCATTCTCTATTGATTATGCCATTGATTTCATTACTTTCATGTTTTATATATTATAAATTTCATATACACGAGACCTTGGAATCGTTGATATATCATTAAGACATCTCAAGTGAGGACCCAACATATGGGACCTCAACCCGAGAGCCTTCTTTAGCAAACACAGAGTTTGCTTCATTCGTTCATTCGTACTTCACATTATTCATTTCATTCATTCGTAGGCTGATGTAAAAACCAGCTATACCTAGGATGAAGTTTAAGACTCTCATCGAGATTATGAAGTGCAATGACCAAGAATAACCTAATGTTATTACTTGAATCTAATTTCACCTCCTGATTGTCTTGCACAAACACCTTCGGTATCGTTCATTTAATTATCTTTCATACTTTGAGGAACTCCAACCTTAACCGACATAGATCATGTGAGCATCATGAAATCCGGTGTCTTCCCCACATCGAAAAGAGGTGGAGTCACTGGCCAATGTGAAACCAAAACATGCTAGCGTATATAGGGAATTGAACCCTGCTAGAACCCTATGTTGGCAGCATAGGTTCAATGACTAGGAGATATAAGGAGACTCATACCCGCCTAAACGGATAGTCTCATCTCATGAGATTTACACGAACCTCTGCCTTCCCGAAAGAAGGAATCATGACTCATAGCTAGCCTATCGGTGCTCAGTATAAATTTCCATTACATTCATCTCACACAACATAGAAGTTGTCTTCTAGCATGAGGGCATCATTGCTCATTAGATGATTTCTCATCTCATCATTAGTATTAAGTGTGAATTGTCCTTACACTTACATATAGAGTATGATTGAGACTTATTTACTCTTTTGATGACTTTTCATCCTTACTTTACATTGATGAAATGTGAATTGTCCTTACTTTACCCTTGGGTATGGATTCATTGAATTACTTTAGAACTACTAGAGATGTCATTTCATTATTTTGGCTACACAAGATTGGCATATGATTAGTATTGGCATAAACAATTGGGTAAGGATTGCATAACCATCTTTGTTGGCATAAGCCAATTTCACATTCGTTCATGCTTAGTTTGGTGTATATATATATATATATATATATATATATATATATATATTGTTTATTAGCCAATCTTTCAATTATCTAAAGATTACATTATAGACAATCCCATTTAAATTTTGAACAATGTACTGTTAGTCATTTTATTGGCATAAGCCAAACATTCGCTCAAATTATGATTTCATGGAGATCTTTTTAGCCAACCTTATAACATAACTTTAGGCATAACGTTTTTAAACATCTTGGACAGCATCATATTAGCATTTGATGAATATATCATCTTCATAACGTCACATTAACAGATCAAGCATGCACAACATACCATAACATCTTCATACATAACATTTTCGGACATATCTTTAACATAGTATCATTCTTTTAATTCACATAATAACACTTAGCATCAAACAAGTCCAATTAATAGGTTCATTCAATTATTATTTAATAAAAAACAATACACATTAAGATCATCCAGCACCACATACCAACAACATGATTTATAACCTATTCAAAATTGAAATTGTAACAAGGATACTAGGGAAAGGAGTTCGACAAGAACGACGGGAAAGAACCCTAGTTTTCAAGATCTTTGAATCATTCGAAAGAAAGTTCTCTTGGAGAAAGAAGTCCAGGAGAGAAACCCATACCTTAAGTAGAACTTAATCTACGAATACCACCTTGAACGAAACCTTGAAATCGCCCTAGAGAAATCGATAAATTTTCTGCCTTTTTCTTTCGTACGTTGCTTACTGTTTTTGCGTCGCCTTTACTATGAGTTTGAACGTGATTCAAAGTCTTATAAACTGATCTTGACTCATTCAACTTAGGTTTTAATAAGTTAATTACATAAATTAATTAACTAATTACTAAAAAGCCCCTCCTAAGTTGACTAAAAATAGGAGAATATTGACTTGACCCAAAATCTGGAATTTTGGTGTTGACTATAGTTTTGGTCAACATTTTGACTTTACATTAATTAATTAAATCCTTAATTTAATTAATTTAGGGACCTAGGGTAAGTACTAAAGTACCACTAAGTCATTGGAACCATAATCCTCTTTAGGAGCATCCTAGGTTAAGTACTAGGATGTTTCTTGAAGTGTACTAGGTTAGCATAAGAATTTCGGTTTGAACCATTTAATTTAATTAATTAAATGTCTAATTTAATTATTTAAGTGACCTAGGGTAATTACTAAGGTACCCTTAAGTCGTTATAACCATAACTAATCCTTTGGACCATCCTAGGTTAAGTACTAGGTTGTCTTTTTTCTTGTCTTAACCGAAATCTGGAAATTATTTTGTGATTTCGGTTTTGCCCCTTTAAATTAATTAATTAAGTTTCTAAATTAATTAATTAAGTATCCTAGGGTAATTACTAAAGTAACCTTAAGTCGTTAGGATCTTAACTAACTCTTTGGACCATCCTAGGTTAGGTACTAGGTTGTCCCTTTCTTGTCTTAACCGGAATCTGAAAATTTCCTTTTTAGTTTCGGTTTTAGCCCTTTTAAATTAATTAACTAATTTGCTAAATTAATTAATTAGGTAACCTAGGGGAATTACTAAAGTACCCCTAAGTTGTTAGTACCATAACTAACCTTTTGGACAATCCTAGTTTAGCTACTAGGTTGTCTCTTCAACTAGTACTAGGTTAGTGTCAACTCGGTTTAGTCGTAGGTTGTCGGGTGCACTTATTAGTTTATTTTGTTTGGTCCTAGGTTAGTTATTTATTTAGGGCAGTATGTTAGAGTCTAGAATTTGTAGGGAAGTTAGGCCCCACATGGAGTTGTCCCTTTTGTACGTTTTTCCCCCTAACTACCCTAACCAAATTCGGTTAGGGTGGTCCCCTCTTGGCCGTATCTCTCCATGTGCTTGCACATGGGTTTCTTGTACTTTCCTAACTAAATATTATTTATGGTTCCTTTGTGAATGTTTAATTCTTGTCCCAAGCATCCTCACTATGTCCTTGGGCAATGCTTAATCTACATGATCATTTTAAATGATCATGTGCTATGGTACCTAGGCTTGACACTTGGATGCCTCGTACCTAATGTGCGTAAGCGATGAAACTAAAACTTTTAACTTAGGGTCTTCATTGCAGGTACAATTCCTAAACAAGCTCGGATTGGAGCATTTGAACATCAAAGTGTATTTTAAGTTACTTGTTAACACATAGAAATTGGCTAACACCCTTAAGCCAATATTCTCTAACATGCCCAATAGTACTCAATATTGGGCATTGGGATGCCTATGTACCCCAATACGTATTCTTAAAATCTAATAAACTCTTCACTAGACTAGTACATTTTCTGGGTTGTTACATATCATATCTAGCTCATAGGTCATCACAAGTGCTAACAATCCTTTCATTTTAGAAACTACATACAAGTGAGTAAATCTCTTTCTCAACACTTTATTATAATCTCGAGAAACTACTTTCAATCATATCATAATCATATCATAACATACTTGCATAATTCATAATCAATTCAATAGTATAGGGTTGAGTATGAGGAATACTTAGCATCAACATCAAACATACACATCAGACATAAGAGCATTACTATCTAAGTAACTCATAATTCATAATTGAATCCAAGAAGAACCAATCAACAACCCTTATTTCCCTTCAAAGAACCTTATACTTCCATTACCAATAATAATACATAACCAATTATATAAACAAGGTAAATTCAAGAAGCAATTGCATTATTAAAAACAATGTAGTCAATCTACATGTTCATGATCTTCAGAATTCATCATATCAATTCAAGGTTTTAATGAAATTGGGGGAAAGACATGGGTAAAGAAAAATCTCATAGAAAATCATCAATTACCCTCAATATATGCTTAAACTACATTAATTCATCATAATTCATCATAATTCATTCATAATTTCATTTTTCAAAGAAAACCCATGTGTAGAAGAAAACCTAGATTTTCGGGAATTTAGAAATCATCCTTTGGAATGACCTCTTGGGGAAAAGGATCCCAAGATTGAAAGAAATCGTACCTTAATGAAGCTTAACCCAGGAAATCCAAGTGAAACCCTAGAGATATTGGTCTTTTTCTTCAAGCTTTCTTGATTCTTCAATGGAGGATTTAGGGAGAGAGAAAGTAGAAAGAGATGAGAGCTTTTGGATTTTTGTTTTGGGGAATTGACTGGAGTGGCTATAATGACTTAAAACTTATATTAATACCTTATATAGTCACCCCTTAAATTACCAAAAAGACCTCTCACTTAAATGGATCTTTTTGTGAAGTCAAAATTTTTAAAAATTCGATTTTTATGAATATAGAAAGTAGCTGCGCGTCGCGGGGTTAATTTCACAATTTATTTTTCAAATAAGGGTTGAGGCAGTGAGACTCGTGTAGGCCCCATATAGCGAGGCCAGGTTTGGATCGCCACGTGATGGCTGCACATCGCGCAACAGACACCAAATTCTTGGCTGCTTGCAGGCTGCTTTGGCAGGCTGCTCGCCCATGTTCGGGTCCTCCCCAAGGACCCTTCCGGTGGTCTTTGGGTGTAGTGACTGTACGTTTTGACCCTCTATACTAAATTTTACCTATTTAAAGTCTTTTTACAAGTTTTGGACTTCATATGACCTCTAAAACCTTCACCAAACATAGGGACGTTAACTAGTTCAATTTCGCTAATTTTCGGATGTTAATGCCTTTCTTTTATGCTATGGACCCAATCTAGTATAGGTCATATAATTTCCGGGGTGTGTCAAAGATGGAATTTATGGTAGGTTTGCCTCGGACACAAAGGTAAAATGACTCTATATTGGTGGTTATGGATAGGTTGACCAAATCCTCTCATTTTATTCCCGTCAAGTCCACTTACTCGGTGGAGGATTATGCAAGGATCTTCATAGATAATATTGTGTGTCATCATGGTATTCGGTTATCTATATTATTGGATAGGATTGCACGATTCACTTCTAGGTTTTGGAGGTTATTCAAAAAAGGGTTGGGTACAAAGGTGAAGTTAAGCACTGCTTGTTATCCCCAAATGGATGGTCAAGCGATGTGTACTATTCAAACCCTTGAGGATAAAATTAGAGCTTCTGTAACCAATTTCAAGGGAAATTGGAATAAACACTTGCCTTTATTTTAGTTGTCTTATAACAGTAGTTACCATTCAACTATATCCATGTCTACTTTTGAGGCCTTGTATGGTATGGGATGTAGATCTCCGATTGGATTACTTGAAGTGGGTTAATCTTCAGTCTTTGGTCCCGAATTTATCTATAAAACTTTGGAGAAAGTTCATATGATAAGGAACCAATTGGAAACACCCTATAGCAGGCGGAAGTCTTATGCCGACAATAGGAGAAGGGACTTAGAATTTAAAGAGGGTGATAAGGTGTATTTAAAAATCTCACCTATGAAAGGGGTGATGAAATTTGGCAATAAAGGGAAGTTGAGTCCTCGTTATGTGGGTCCCTATGAAATATTGCAAAGGGTTAGCAAGGTTGCATACGAGTTGAGATTACCTAGTGAGCTAGGTTTGGTTTATCTGGTGTATAATGTTTCTATGCTTAAGAAGTGCATCGGTGATTTCGAGTCCATTCTTCCTATTGATGGTCTAGGTGTGGATTAGAACCTCTCCTATGAAGAGGTTCCGGTTGAAATCATTGATAAACAAGTGAAGAAGTTGAGTTAAAAAGAGGTGGCTTTCGTAAAGGTGTTATGGAAGAACCACCTAGTTGAGGGAGAAACATGGGAGGACGAGGATGATATGAATTCCCGTTAACCACATGTCTTTGTTGAATAAGGTTAGTTGTTCCTATTAATAATGAATAAATTCAATTTGACTTGTTTTGTTAAGATGTGCATATTCATGTTAAAGGTTTTTGATAAAATGAAGTATCATATAATAATTCTCTATTTGCTTTATTTGAACTTATTTGTGTATTCGATATGTTGTTGTCGATATGAAATGATATTGAGAATGTTGGTATGCTATGAAATCAGTTTTAGCATAAGTGACTCTATATATGTGTTGAGCTCATGTTGTTGTTGAGAAGGTAGTTCCTCATGTTGTGGTTTTGAGCTCTTATATGTTGCAATTGATGTTTTGAGTTTCTCTGTGTAAATGACATGTTGTTATGTGGATTTGAGTTGTAACTCATGTTTGGATATGTTGTTTTTGGTTGGGCTGCTAGTATTGAGTCTATCCTTTCTGTTCAAATGATTTTTAGTGTCATTCGGGGAAGAATATTCCTATTGGGGGGGGGATAATGTAACACTCCGAAAATCCAAAACGTAATCTAGAGACTCAAATGAGTGTCCAAGGTTTGTAACACTGTTGTAAAGTCAATAATATTGTATAAAAGTCATTTAGGAAGTTTTAGAGTCAAAATGTTAAGGAACGTCCATGACATCCGGAGACTAGTGCAAAAGGTGCTCGTGTGACTTAGCCTATTTCACATGGTTTTAGGAGTCGAAATTTCATGAAATTTGTTGAAAAGGTGTCTAACACATATTAGAGTAGGTTTATGGTCGAAACGTCCGGGTATGACTCCCCAAGGACCACGCTTGGGGTCCTTGGAGAGAACCATTGCATTTGACCCAAACCTGCAAAGTTAGGCAGAGTAGACAGTGTCTACCTATGAGTTGCAGGCGACGGGATGTCGATGCCTTCTTCCATGGACACTTAGACATTTTCCAAAAATTGCCAAAATGCATAGTCTATGTCGCAAACTACATATGTGAAGGACGATTTGGGGGCATGGGCATTGACTGACCTACGGACCATAGGTCGGGGTCTCGTAGGTCAGTTCTGTAATTTTGCTGGTGAGTTTTAATTGATTCATTTAATTAGTTAGTTCATTAGGGGTTTAATTAGTTATTAAGGGAAGGTTAATTAAGTTAGATAATCAACTATATATACTACCCTAAGCATAAACTCAACAAAACACCCCACAATTTCCCAAACCTAAATTGCTCTTTCTTCTCTCTACTTTCTCTCTCCCATGGAAACTCCATAGAAGACCAAAGTGTAAGGGTTAAAAATCATAAAGGAGGTCACTTTTCACCATCAATGTTTAAAGATTAACAAGGTATGGAACTCTTCACCTTTGGGATTCCTCTCCCCAAAGGGTTCTTCCATAATCAATTTCAAAAAGATGATTTTCATATGTGTTTCTTTCTATTTCGAGATTGTTCATCTCAAATGTGTTGTTCTTTATTTCTATTGGTTATTATGATTATATTATGATCTATAAGTTTTCAATTATGGTGGTTCTTGATATTTAACCTTGTATTCTGGTAGAGGTGATGAATTGACCCCAATTCCCTAACCCTAAGATATGAACTAGTATAAAATTGAATTGTATTGATGTATTTGACTTAGCTATTGTGTTAATTACTATTGAATGATGTTATTACACCTATTATTGATGGAATTGGTTGGTTTATGGCAAGACCATGATTATTTATTTTGAAAGAGATTGGGTAAGTCTTTGTTATCCTAAACTTTTACTTCAATCATGATGGGTTGTACTTGGTGATGAAGTTCAATTGAAGTATGTATTGTAATTGGATTAAGTAGGTGTGGTGTGATGATGCAATTGAAATATCTTGATTATGTGATTGTGATATTTTGGTTAAGATGTAATTATGTAAGGTTTATAATAAAGTACCTATGTGTCTTACTATGATATGATGATGTTAATGTGCTTAGGTTGTATTGAAAGGTATTATCATGCAATTCCTATTGATATAATGACTATGACTATACAAGGACCTATTCTACTACGACCTAAACTAAGTTATGATTGTTAAAGAAAGACATTTTAAAATGGACTCTAGCTTAGCCCGAGTAAAATAGTAGAGAGGAGTGTCCCTTCCCAAGTAGGAAAGGTAGGTTCACTATTGTACTCATGAGATAGATATTATAATTCCAAAGGAATAAAGAGGGTCTTAATATTGTTTCCTATTTCTTGAACTATGTTGCCCCCATAGTAATACTAGCTAGTGGATCCACCTAGATGATATGTTCATGCTTTGTTACTAACTTGGCAAGTAATCCACCTTCTTTCGGTCTAGGGTTTCATGACACCGGATTCCACATTAGCTCATGTGGTCTATGTTGTTTAAGGCAAGATGTTCACGAAAGAAAAATGAAGTACTAATGTGAACTCTAACTAAGATGACTTAAGGGGGTTGACTTAGTCTAGGTAGGGGTATGTGATTGTACCTATACATTGCACTAGTTAGCCTTGAGGAAAGTCTTAGAAAGATGTACTTATGCTATTATAAAGTGAATGATATGCATATGTTGACTTTATATGTTGATGATACTATAAGATGTTGATTTCATGTATGAACATGCTATTGGTCTATACTGATAAATATGATGATGACTACTCTTGATACTATATTATGTAATGTTAGGCATTGCTTATGATCCTTTATATGGTTTTCTTGGTTGATTAAGGTTATGGTTCTTTACTTTTCATTGCACTTGTACACTTGATGGTGGTTTATGAGTAAGGGTGTTGTATATGTTGAAATGTTATGAACTCTTATACATGCTTTGTTGTTATAACATGATGTTGGAGTTGCTTTGTCTATGATTCCAATATTGTAACACTTCAAAAATCCAAGACGTGTCGTAAAGTCTAACATAGGTGTCATCAAGTCTAAAAATTGTTTTAATGTTAGTTTAATGAATATAGGTCATTTAGGAAGCTTAGAAACCATAACGTCCAAGACCATCAATTTGACTAGTTTTTAAGAGTCGAAAATTAATAAATTTGGTGAAAATGTGTGTAACATGTGTTAGAGATGTTTCATGGTCGAAAATTCTGGGTACGACTCCCTAAGAACAACCAAGGGCCCTTGAGGAGGACCCCTGCAGGATGAGGCAACACTGCCTGGGTAGTGTGCATCGACGGGACAAACCACAGTCCGTGTGTAGACTGACGGGGCGTCGATGCCACCGTCGTCCACACTTAGCCAATTTGAGGAAGCCCTCGCCTGCACAAGTCTCTGAACTTACCTACGGATGTGCAGGAAGAGAGGGGGTCAGTCCATCGACTCACAGATGGCCCGTCGATGGGTTCCGTTTCTGAGGGTCTTGATTTTCCTACACGTTTTTAAATAGTTTCAATTAATTAGTTAAGGGGTTAGGTGGTTAATTAGGGGATTAAGGGGGTCTAATTAAGTTAGTTAATTACCCATATAAAGTCCCCGACCCTATTAAACTAATTAGAACTCTTAAAACAATTCTTCTATCTTCTCTCTTCTTTCTCTCTATATTGGAAGACTCCATTGAAGGCTAAATCAAGGAAGGGTATTGAGGGCTAGAAAAGGTGATTTTGTAAGACCCCAAAATGAGATAGGGTGTCTAGATCCTAACATGTTTTTCTTAAGTTCTAATGTCCTAAAAATGTCATATAATATGGTTTAGAGCCAGTGTATAGAGTTTGAGGTGATTTGTATGTCAAACGTCAAGGGTCGACCAAAACGTTCGACGACTAGTCACCTATGTGCCTCCTGTGTCTATACATGCTTAAATTGTATGAAATGAGCCTAATGAGTATTTAAATGAGTTATAATGATGTTAAATGGTATTATATAAAGTTTGGAGAAGTTTGGAGGTCAAACGTCCAAGAACGCCCAATACGTTCGAAAGATAGCCTTGAGACATGCATGTGTGTGTCTTGATGGGGCCTTGCATGTTTGGACGTGTTGAAGGTGTTTGTTTTGGGTGAAACTTATATGGAATGTCTAAAACTTTTTAAGGTTTTTATTTACGTTGGAAACGTCCGGGTACGACTTCTAAAGGGCCCCGCAAAAATGACCCACAAGAAGGACCCAAGGTTGGTCGAGACACTGCCTTGGCAGTGTCAATCAACGGACCAAACGACGGCCTGTTGGTCAACCAACGTCTCGTAGTTTTACACTTAGCTTTGTCAGGTATCAAGCAAAACATTTACCATGGACCAATGGACGGAAGCCAATGCACGGCCAGTCAACTGACCAACGGCCAGTAGATGGTTCCGTCGATGGTGTCCTGCAACCTGTGCCTGTGTACTGTTTTATTAAAGGAGTGAATGGGAAATTCACCCCACATCCTAAAACGACTCGTATTGAGTTATTTACCTAATTTTGGGTCTATATAAGTCATCAAACACGTGAACCTCCCATTCCCAATCCCATACACACGTAAGAAACCTTTCCCTCTAAAAATCTTCTCTGTAGAAACCTCCATTGTTGTTGAAGCTCAAGAACAACTTGGAGATTGGAATGGCATGATTTATTCACCAAGTTTTATAGGTATTCATGTAGATAAAGGTATGGTTATCTTCATCTCTAGTTATCCTTCCATCTAGAGAGTTAATCTTAAATATTTCAAAGAGAAAAAATATGATCAAACTTCTCCTTCTTCAATCTATCCATGGGTTCTTTCTAAAAAAGATTTGAAAGATTAAATCAAGATGAGTTGAATTTAATAAAATGGTTTTAACGTGAAGTTGACTCCAATTGCATGATGAACCCATGTCTCTTCCAAACTTGATTTAGTCTTTGCATGGGCTTTGTAATCTTGACTTGTTATCAATTGAATTGTGATTCTATTATGTTGAAGTGGTTATATCTACTGTTATTTACGTGTATTAATGTTCACTTGAGGATGAAGGGTCCATGTGGATCAATTTATTAAGATTTGAACATGTTTAACTTAGGTTTCTATGATTCACTATAACATTGGCCTTTTAATAAATAAAAGTGAATTTCGATTATGTGGTGGTTCTTATAGCTACTGTTTTAGATTGATGTTATGAATGAAGTATGGGTATAAACCCTTAATGATCAAATCAAAGGAACCTTGATAAGGATTGATATACGTGTTTTAACCTTAATGTTGCTAATGCTATGAACATAATGTGATATCGATTTAGGGTAGATGAAGCATGATTTATTCTTGATTTCTATGGCTATAGCTACTGCCTTAGGTTGGTATTATTGGTATATTATGAATGTTAATCATGATAAACAAAGTAAAGTATACTAATGAAGTTATCTATGACGCTCTACTTTATAATATATATGTGATGTCTTGTATCATGTTATATTATGATCTTGTAGCTACTTGTACATGGTGTCTTTTATGATTAAAGTACATATAGCTACTGCCTTATATATAAATTGTTGATGAACAAGGTGTATTGATCAATGATGATCAAAGGGTAAGAAATTGGTAAGAATGCTTATGTCTTCTACTTTCCTTATAGTATTGTAGTTGATAAAGCCTTGTATGACATTGTGTGGTATGGTCCACTTATGGTGGCGGTGTTTACTTTATTGTCATTATATATGTGTTGACCATGTCCTTGAAGGCAAATTTATGAACATATTAACATGTGCTCATGATTATACTATGAGAAGTTTATGCCTACTTTCCTATTCTTGTTGTGATCTAGGTTGTATGGCTATTGTATAAGCATGTGTATATCCATGTTAGAGTAAAGTATAGGTTCTGCCATTGATGTGTTAAAATGGTTGATAATCCCTCACCTATGTACCCCTATGTGAATGCATGAATAGTACAAGTTAGGAGTCTTAAGTGTAATATGAAGTCGACTTGTCTCCTATGCTATTGTGTGTTGTGTGGTCTATGCTTGAAAGAGTATTATGGTCTAAGAGGGTGGCTGCCTCAAGGTGTTCTTGATAGCCATTATGTGAACATGTTGACCAATGTACACAAACACTCACTTCACATGCATGTTACAAGTAGTATAGGTCATGGTGTATAAATGAAATGTCGTTCTTATATCCACTAGTGTCTACTACTATGTATGTTAAGATTATATTTATGAAAGTATGATATGTGTTTTCTTAGCTTGGATGACTTGATAGGTGTACTAGTATGGGCACATGTGTACCTTGATAGGATAGTTCTAGTTTGGTTTCTATGTGCATGAATATGAATGTATGGTCATGTGTGGTTTTAAGGTGTTATGTGAAAGGTTTGTTCACATCTATGTATATACTCACACACTTGTATGATGGTCTAGTACGTAGAGGGGCCTTGAGAGGGGTGCCCAAGATTACTCTTAAACTAGATAGGTGCTTGAGAATCCTATAAGCATATGAGAATCAAATATTCTAAGCCTATGTTTTATGAAAAATGTAATAATGGCTTTTCAATAAAAGGGAACTTAGCTTAGCACCGAGTGAACTTGACATTGAGAGGTGTTGACTTTCCTTGTAGGAAGATTCACCATTTGTCCCTTATAGAGTGTTGACTTTCCTTAGAGGAATACTAACCTATGGACCCACATGAGGTGTTGACTTCCCTTTGAGGAAGATTCACCCATGTTTTCTTATGAGATGAGGCCAATTGTCCAGTGGCATGTAGAGGGAATTTCCTATCTCTTAGTTCCATAAACTATGCTTGCCACATAGGATCTAGCAAAGTTAATTCACTTAGGATGCTAGGATATATGTTAACGATTCTACCTTGGCTAGGTAGGAACACCTTCCATTGGTGTAAGGCTCTACAACACAAAATTCCATGTTTAGCACCCATGGTCTTATTGTCGGTTAAGGCTATAGTTTCTCTAAGGTAAAATGGACAATGGAAGTAAATGACTAGGACCCTAACTAGGATGACTTAAGGGTGGTTACTTAGGATAGGTGTAAGAAATGAACCCGTCTATACATTGCACAAGTAGCTCCTTATGAAGTCTTAGGAAGGTGTTCTAATACATGTCACTATGTATATGTTCTTTATGCATGACTTTGTAGTATTGGTCTACTTGTTATGAAGATGTGCATGGTATGAGTCTATATGCATGATGTTGATATTATTGACTATATGATGAAGGTCTTGTATTGACATGAATGAAGTTGTCCTTGCTTACTTGTTGATGTATGAATTGGATGGTAAGGCTTGTGGTCTTATGATAGGTTTACTAAGTATATGTGAGGTTATGAGGTTTCACATATACATTGCACTAATAGGCTTATAATAGGATGTGACATAAAGTTTGTGGTCTCACGAAGGGTTTACTAAGAATGTATGAGGTTATGGGGCTCCATATGTTCATTGCACTAGTAGACAAAGATTGGGGTCATGAACAAGGTCTTATAATGATGTATATGAATAGAAATTAAAAAAATACGTACAAATGGAAGTAGCTAGTGTAATGTTCCTAAGTCCTTGACCTAAATGTGTCTTTGATAGGTTGTGCTTATATGATGATGTGTGATGACTTATGTAGGTTGTATGTATGCTTTCTTCTGACCTTAAGGTGATACATTGCACCAAGTATCACTAGAGGGTTACTTGGCAAGTTAATGAATAATAAGGAAGAATGGTCACTGTAACATAAAAGTAGCTTACTATAAAGTGGTTTCAAAAATGTCATAAATTCTATATGTGATCTGATGTGATGTTTGGACTTTGAATATGTTTATATGAAGTATATGATTGATATAAATGATATTGGATAAGGGTTTTATGATGATTTACTCAAAATGGCATGAAGTATGATTTCAAGAAAAATGTCCCTTTTAAATGCATGTTTTTGCATGGTTGCCATACTTAGTACATTCTTGTGCTAATCCCATTCTTCTCTACTTTTTACACAAAGTGTAGGTTATGGATGCTTAAAGGATGTATTGAATGGTGAAGAGCTTGATAGATGATTCCCAAGCTCAATCAAAGGAATCCTTAAGTTCAAGGATCTCCTACTTATGTCTTTGTTGTAAAGTCTTTAAATATTGCATAGTTATGTAATTTGTCTTATGGGTCGTGTCCCTAATGTACTCTAATGTTGTTGAGTCTATGATGGCAAAGAGACTTAAGGTCTATAAATGTATTATGACTTATGTTTTATCTATATATGAGTTGAAGTTTCTAGCATATGATGTGCTATGAAAAGTTTTAAATTTTTCAATGCAATGAATGATAACTATGGTCTTGTATAAGACCTCCGAGAGGTCAAGTACGTCATGTTACGTCTAGGGGGTGCTCCCCGGATGTGACAAACGTGGTATCAGAGCGTGAAGTTTATAATGTGGTTTTAGGTTCTAAAAGTCTCATATTGCCACGTCTAGTAGAGTCTCGTAGCATTTGTGGTGAGTCTGTACACATCAAATGGTACGGGAGGCTATAGGATGATAGAGTTTCCCTTCTTCATCATTCTCATATCGTGCCATAGAACTTAACTCTATAACATCTCTCTCGTATGTTTTCTTGTCCGGTGGTCTTTTAGATGTGATTGCTTGGATGAGATTGTATCTCTATGCTTTAGGGAGAAAAGGTGAGTTAATGCTTATCTTGGTTTTATTGTTGAATGAGTATGTGTGAAGGTGAATTTTTGCATGCTTTGATGATGTGATGCCATTTATGGTTATGTATTTGACTTATGTGAAATATCATGTTATGTTGAAAATGTATGTCAAGATATGATTAAAGTATGTTAGAAGTCAATGTAGTTGACATGAGTTTCCTTTGGAATGATGTGTTACTATATGGTTTTACATGATGGTAGTATAATACTATGATTGACGTTGAAATGATTAGTGACTACCTATGAATGCATGCTACCTTAAGAATATGTGTTTTAAGGTGTTCATTATTTCCCTTTGAATATATGCATGATGTTTCAAATGTTGCCTTAGTTGGGATATGTGAACATTCATGATTACCTAGTATAGATTGGAGTCCTTAGTATATACTTGATCCTAGGTGTAAAGGTAGTATACATGACATGATAGGGTGATGATCTGGGTTTTAGTGACCTAGAAGTCACCTTATTGTAATGTTCTAGGAAAAAGAAGAAATTTTATGGTTAAGTCTCCTTGTTGTTGTCCCTAATATTGTGTGACCTTGGTGTCTATTGTTTTGTATGAAAACCTTATGTGGTTGAATGGTATGATCTAACTTGATGATTGAGGATGATTTGCCTAAAATGATAAGGTTTAGAATACGTCGGTGTTACTATGTTGACTTAATGTAAATTCCTTCTAAATAGTCATCACTTGGAATTGTTGAAATATGAATGTTGTTAAGTTAATATCCTCTTAAGGTTGGGTTAAGTTGCTCTTAATTGGTTTTACCCTAAGTGGGGGATGGTGATGAAATGTTAAGGTTTTAGATATTTCTACTTTGCCCGTCTATTTTCCTTGAACTTGAATCTAATGAAGTCTTGATGAACTTGTCCATGAATATAGTCTTGCATAAAGTATGAACTTTATCTGGTTGGTATGTATTGATTCACATTACCTTAAGGGTATTTTTAAGATTCCAAGGTGCAAAAATGGAAATTTTGATAAAATTCATGGTTTTCTCATGTTGAATTGCATCTTAACATGTTAATTGTGCATTTGAATTCATGAGATAAGATAAGAACTTGGTTGTAATCACTTGTGAGGTGTAATGTTAAGCCTTATAATTAATAGAGTATTCTCTTTAAAATGAAATATATTGAGTCTCTTGAAAATTTTGTGACTTGTATGGTTGGGAAAGCATGATTGTAGGCTCACTCTTGAAAAGTGAAAGCATGTTTAGCTTAGTATTCATGTAAGTTGCAATGATTTGTATTAATTTTCCCAAAAGATTCATACTGTGAAGGTGAGTACGATGTTATAAATTGACATTGTGTGAAATGACTTACTAATTGTTGTGATGCACTTGGTGTGACTTACCATTTTGACTTCACTAGGTAAGAAATCATGAGTATGTCTTGGTTTAAAAGTTGATGATCTCTCATTTTAAAAGGAAATCGACGTTGTACTTTGCTAAAGTGTGAACTCATGGTACATGTAAGTGTGTTAAGGAAAGATACATTCCTCCATGGACACAACTAAGCATGGTATGGTTGAGTATGACCTTTATGGAACTAGGTCTAAATAATAAAGATCCTTGTTGATTCAATTAACTCAAGACTATGTGCATGGAAGTATGAATGCCTACTTGCTTTTGAGCATTGTTGAAATCTGCCTAAGTTCTACTTAGAAATGGTTGTAAGATGAACTCTTAATAAAATGAGTGTGATGACCATGTTATGATTAGGAGAAGGATGTTCCTCCTATGAACATGATAAGAGCCTTTTGATTAATGCATTAAAGAGTGAGTGAATTGAAGTTTTGCTTGCTTGTGTGCATTGGGTGTGTAATATGCCGGAAAATTACATATCTAGTGAAGAGCCTAATAGGTCTTTAAGAATGCATATTGGGGGTACATAGGAATCCCAATTCCCAATATTAAGAAATATTGGGCATAGTATAGAAAAATTGGCTAAGGGGTGTTAGCCAATTTCTATATATACCCAAGTAAGCAAAATAGATTCCAAGCTTGTTTAGAAATTGTACCTGCAATGAACACCCTAAGCTAATAACATTGATTCTCAATTTATAAATATAGATCCACAACGCAATGCGTTAGGTACTAGGCATCCAAGTTTCAAGCCTAGTACCCTAGTACATAAACATTTGAAATGATCATGTAGGTTAAGGAGTGCCCTAGGACATAGTGAGTGTAACATTCCGGAAAATTACATGTCTAGTGAAGAGACCAATAGGTCTTTAAGAATGTGTATTGGGAGTACATAAGCATCGCAATGCCCAATATTGAGAAATATTGGGCATAGTATAGAAAATTGGCTAAGGGGTATTAGCCAATTTCTATATAATACCCAAATAAGCAAAATATTGGGCATATTAGAAAATATTGGCTTAAAGGGTGTTACTAATTTTCTAACATTAATGAGCTTGTCAACGAAATGTACCTGCAATGAAGACCCTAGGCTAAAATGCTTTTTCCTTTAACTCATAAATTAGTTACAAGTCATCCATGTGTCAAGCCTAGTCACCATAGCACATGACCAATTAAAATGATCATGTAGATTAAGTAGTGCCAAGGACATAGTGAGGATCCTTGGGACAATAAGTAAACATTCCAAATGAGCCATCAAGAATAGTTAATTATGAAAGTACAAGCAACACATGTGCAAGCAAATGTGTAACCGGCCAAGGAGGGGACCACGCGAAACACCTAACCGAATTCGGTTAGGGCGGTTAGGGGCAGCATGCGAACGGGTCCCTCCATGTGGGTCCTAACTCCCTAACTAAATCTAGACTTTAACTAACTGAACTAACTATATAACTAATGATGTACCGTGGTTTCACGGTACTTTTAATGCCTTTTTCTTAAGTTTAGTGTGTGTCTAAGGCCTTTTTGTATTTATTTTTGATGTAGGTTTCTCTTTATTTGCAGGAAATCTGTCCAAAGGAGAATGCGGAGGATTTGAGCAGAAATTGCAGAAGAGACCACCTACGGAGCCCACGACGGTCCGTCGTGACTGTTACTGTCCGTAGGTGTCACCGTAGTGAGAATAAAATAGTTGCTGAAAGAAGTTGGGGAAGTCTGACCAAGTGTGGGACTACGGAAGCTCACGACGGACCATCATATCCACGACAGTCCGTCCTGCATATTCGTCGTGGTTATCAGAGAGTAGTCCCAGTACCCAATTTCAAGAAGTTTCTAAGTGTTGTGGAACAGAACCCCTCGATGGACCGTCGTGCTTGCAACGGGCTGTCATACCTGTCTGTTGAGGGTAACAAAGAGTTGATGAAGAAAGCAACAGAAATTTGAGTTAAGTATGGAACGACGGAGGCCATGATGGTCCGTCGTGGCCACGACGGTCCGTCACAAGAGTCGTCGACTCAGATGCGTTTTGGACAATTTTATTTAATTAGATTCCCTCTTTTATTAGGTTTTGTTTTATTATAAATAGTTCGAAAAACCTCGTTTTTGGGGTTAGACTTTTGGATATTTTTTAGTTCTCTTGTTTAAGTATTGAACTATTGATTTTGGTATTTGATCATACTTTTCCGGAATCGATTGTTAGTGTTTTTGTGAATTATTCAAATGAATTTCTGGATTTTCTTCATTCTCATTAAAGTAAGTGCATGAATTCTTATATTATCAATATGAATTATGTGATTATGACCATGGGTAACTAAACTCCATAACTAGGGTTGTGGGAACCATGGGTAAATAACAAGGTAAAAATCTAGCTAAAAAACAATTCTAGAATAGTGTCTTGCATGTATTGACAATTCTTTCGTTTAGAAGTCTTTTTAACGGATGGCCAACGTTAGAACTCGCCTTAATGCTACTTGCCGGACCAAGGAGGTAGATAATAGGAAAAGAATTATCAACGTAGATTTAGTGTATACTATCTAATAGGCTAGTGTCGGTTGGTACGAAGTGACAACTTAGTCAAATATCGATTATGATGCTTAATATGAGGTAAAGATAAGGTTTAGTAAAGCAAAACACATAGCCGGACCAAGTTGCGGAGTGAAATTTTCTAGATGCCGGACCAAGGATTTAGAGATACCTAACTTATCACTTTACATGCAAGATATTAGGAAAGAATTGTTATAGCTAGAATTACCGAGTTAGGAGCCTGTGGGGAACACTTAAGCCCTAGTTACTCTCATCACTTGATTAAACTCCAATACTTGAACCTGTTAGTTGACTACTTTAATTTAGTTAATTACTTTCATTAATCAAAAATCCCCTTTATTTCTTTGTTTTAGGAAAATAATTGACTAAATAGAAGTAATAATAGAATAAAGTTAAGTCTGAACCATTTTCCTCGTGGGATCGATCCCAACCTCATTAGTTGGGTTCTTTACTTGATACGACCGCTTTACTTCTTATTTGAGAAGTAAGTTTGAGTGTATCAAATTTTGGCGCCGCTGCCGGGGAAAGTGACTTTTAGATTAACGTAAAACCTATTACTAAAGTTTAGTCAATATTTTCCTAATTTTACTTTTTCCTGTTTTTTTGTCTCTTGCAGGTCTAACTTCCGTGTATGCCAATTACGCGGAGTATAAGAGAACCCTTGTTTACATACGACCACGAATTAGAGCGTACACTACGCAATATGAATCAAAACTTGGGTATTAACGATGATGATCCCAACCAGGACATTCCAGCTCTAGTTGATGCTCATGGTCGGTTATTACCTGAAATTGTGGTGAAGATGAACAAAGGGGACAACACCCTGCTCCACGCCCTCAAGAGTACTATAGGGGTTATGATAACATGCAGACTCTGATGGGCCACTTGTCTTGCCCCCTCTACCACACGGCCACACTTTTGTGGTAACTAGTAGTCTGATGCAAATGCTCACTGCCAGAGTTTTGTTTTCGGGGCTACTTTCTGAGGATCCACATGCCCACATCGTTAAAGTAAGAGAAGTGTGCAAAAGTTGTGTAGGGAGGCCCGATTTGAATATGGATGTAATAGGGCTAAGAGTATTTCCTCTTTCACTGACGGGAGAGGCTGCTATCTGGTTTACTAAGCTCCGTTATAACTCAATCTTCACTTGGAATCAACTGAGGTATGCTTTCTTAGCACGTTACTACCCGGTCTCTAAGAAACTAAACCACAAAGACAGAGTGACAACTTTGTGGCACTACTGGGAGAGTCAGTTAGCAGTTCTTGGGATAGGTTCACTTCACTCTTGAGAAGTATCCCCAATCACCGCATTGATGATGAGTCACTGAAAGATTACTTCTATCGGGGACAGGATGATAATAATAAAGCGGTGTTGGATACGATAGCGGGTGGTTCTTATGGGGAGTGTCCTTATGCCGAGATTGCTGAAAAGTTAGAGAAAATCTCCTGAAATAATAAAGTTTGGAGTACTAGGAAGTCAGATGCTGCAAGAAACACCTTCGCAGTACAATCCGCACACAACCCATCCACAGACGAGATTTGTGAAGAGATGGCTCAGATGAGAACTGAGCTTGGGTTGGTATTAAAACATGTCACTGGGGGTGCAGAAAAGGTAAATGCAGTGAACTACTTGTCTAAACCACCACCGCCAAATGGTGAATATTATTATGAGGAGGATTCCTATGCGGTGAATGAGCAGACGGGGGGTTTCCGACCGAACGCCCAAGGCTCCTTCAGGAGAATTGGCGCCAAGGTCAAGGAAACCAAGGTCGAAACTATGGTAATTATAATCGGGAGGGTCATTATGTCTGAGATAGGAATTACAACCACGACAACAACTTCAACCGGGGTAACTATGGTAACAGCAATGATAGGAGTGGGCCCTATGTTCCTCCTCAAAATCGTGAAGTTGCTCCTAGGGATGGTGGAGGTAGTACGGCACGAGTTGAGGATATGTTGCACAAAATGATGAGGAGGTTCGATGCTAGTGATAAACACACTAAAGAGTTAAGGAGTGACTTAGCGGGTATTGGGCAGAAAGTTGATACACATGCAATCTCGATTAAGCAGCTTGAGTTGCAAATGGCCCAATTATCTGCGACTGTGAACACACAACAACCGGCACTCTCCCTAGCAGCACTGTCCAAAATCCAAAATATGATGGACATTGTATGGCAATCATTACTCGGGGTGGTAAGCAGACCATTGACCTACCTATGCCGTCTGATGTAGAAAAGGTGATAAGAGATGATGATAAGGTGGTGGAAGTTAGTGGTGAGTTAGAAGATAAAACGGGAAAAGATGTTGAAGTGCCCAAAAAGGTGACTCTCATGCCTAGACCACCACCTCCCTTCCCACAAAGACTAGTGATAAAGACCGAGGATGGTAAATACCGGCGTTTTATAACGTTGTTGAAACAGCTTTCCATCAATGTCCCTTTGGTAGAAGCTCTGGAACAAATGCCCGGTTATTCCAAGTTCATGAAAGATCTGGTTACGAAGAAAAGATCGGTCACTTTTGAGGATGATGATAGAATGCAGCACTGTAGTGCTATTGCTACAAGATCTCTAGTGCAAAAGAAAGAAGATCCGGGAGCTTTCACTATTCCTTGTACGATCGGGTTATTACATTTTGTGAAAGCATTATGTGATCTTGGGGCAAGCATAAATCTCATGCCCCTCTCGATTTACAAGAAGTTGGGTTTGGGTGACCCAAAGCCCACTGCGATGCAGCTACTGATGGCTGATCGAACAGTAAAAAGGCCTATTGTGATACTCCACAATGTGCTAGTAAAAGTGGAGTCATTCATATTTCCGGCCGATTTTGTTATTCTTGATTGTAAGGTCGATTTGGAGGTACCTATTATTGTTGGGAGGCCATTCCTTGCTACGGGTAGAGCCTTGGTTGATATGGAAAAAGGAAGATGAAATTTCGGTTGAACAATGAAGAAGTGACCTTCAATATTTGTAGGTCCATGAGGCAGTGTGGTGAGCTCCAATCGGTATCTGCCATATCCTACAAAGTTGAAAAGTCATCTTAGGTACAAATAGAAGAACGTCTGGGTGTAGAAGCACTAGCTGAGTGATCATGAATTTTGATAGTGATTGCATTGAAGAGTATGGGTCATTGGTCGCGGGACTTGTTCGAGGTGATGTTCGGTTTAAACCGAAGAAATATGAGTTAGATATGAAGAATTGCGAGTCTCCACCCACGAAACCATCTATAGAAGAGGCTCCAAAGTTAGAACTAAAAGCTCTACCACCTCATCTGAGGTATGAATTCTTTGTAAATGGTGACACTTTACCGGTAATCATTGCATCAGATCTGAATGTACAACAAGTTGATAGTTTGGTGAAAGTGTTAAAAAGGTTCAAAAGAGCTATTGGGTGGACTATTGCGGATATTATTGGGATCCCTCCAAGTATTTGTTCTCATAAAATCCAACACATGCCCTATCATAAGCCAAGTATGGAGCACCAGAGACGTTTAAATCAACCTATGCAAGAGGTAGTGAAGAAGGAAATTATTAAGTGGTTAGATGCAAGAGTAATATATCCGATCGCTGATAGTAGTTGGGTATTCTCTGTTCAGTGTGTACCTATGAAAGGGGAATGACTGTGGTCCCCAATGAGAAAACTGAACTTGTTCCAATGAGACCGGTGACTGGATGGAGGGTGTGTATAGACTACCGGAAATTAAATGCATGGATCGAAAAAGACTATTTTCCTATGCCCTTCATGGATCAGATGTTGGATAGACTTGCCAGAAAAGGGTGGTACTGTTTTCTTGATGGTTATTTGGGGTATAATCAGATTTTTATTGCGCCGGAAGATTAAGAGAAAACCACCTTCACGTGTCCATATTGGACCTTCGCATTCAAGAGAATGCCGTTTGGATTGTGCAATGCACCCGCCATATTTCAGAGATGTATGATATCGATATTCTCCGATATGGAGGAGGACACTATTGAGGTGTTTATGGATGATTTTTTGTAGTTGGTGACTCCTTTGAGCGGTGTTTGAGTCATTTATCTGAGGTTCTTAAGAGGTGTGAAGACTGCAATCTAGTACTAAATTGGGAAAGATGCCACTTCATGGTGAAAGAGGGTATTGTATTGGGTCATCGCATTTCAGAGAGAGGTTTTAGAGGTTGATCAAGCTAAAGTCGAGGTAATAGAGAGACTTCCCCCACCTATCTCTGTAAAAGGTGTGAGAAGCTTTCTTGGGCATGCAGGTTTTTACCGGAGGTTCATCAAGGATTTTTCAAAAATTGTGCATCCTTTGTGCAAGTTGCTTGAGAAAGAGTGTAAATTTTATTTTGATGAATCCTGCCTTATGGCATTCAGTGAGTTGAAAGAAAAGTTGGTGTCTGAACCTATCATTATTTCTCCGAATTGGAGCATTCCATTTGAGGTGATGTGCGATGCTAGTGGGGTTGCTCTTTGTGTGGTATTGGGACAAAGAAGGGACAAAATCCTTCACCCCATTTACTATGCTAGTAAAGCCCTCAATGAAGCCCAAAAGAACTACACAGTGACTTAGCAAGAGCTCCTTGGAGTAATCTTTGCGTTCGAGAAATTTCGCTCCTATTTTCTATGCACTAGAGTTATAGTGCATACTGATCATTCTGCTTTGAGATATTTGATGGCAAAGAAGGATGCAAAACCGAGGTTGATTCGTTGGGTGTTACTATTGCAAGAATTTGACTTTGAGGTAAGAGACAGAAAAGGGACCGAGAATCAAGTCTTACTGGGTTATTTGATTGAGTAAGGTTATAGGGCTTTGCTTAGTCATTACACTTGTTGACTTTATGAGGATTATGATTAGTTGTCTTGCTTTGCTATTTAAATGATGAACTCTTATTCATGCTTGTGATGCTATTACTACGTTATAGAGTTATATGAGATTATGGGTTCAAGTATGTTGATATGCATATAGATTATTTGATTTGTTGAACACGTCTAAATGGTTGGTATAGTTTGTTGAATGTGCATAAGTCCTTAAATAGGTAAAATGGCATGATTTAATTAATTTCCCTTTTTAGTATGTTTTCTTGTTATATGTGAATATGGTCTCATACTTAGTATATGTGGCGTACTAACCCCATTTTCTCCCTCTTTACCAAAATATTTTAGGTTCCGGTCGTTGATGTTTGGTTCGAGGCGATCTATAAGGAGGCTTGGATACTCTTATCATCCAAGTGGTAGGTCCTCATTTTCCCGAGGATGATGCCGATATTCTACCTACGGATTTGATTAGATTGTAAGACATTTATGTTTACTCTATTTTTCATTTGAGAACAAGTTGTATAAAGCCTATTGTGGCTTACTTTTATTGTTGTAGGGCTATGCCCAAGTTGATACTGTCATTCTAGATGGTTATGAGATGAGAAAGATTTTATGACTCTATTCTATCTTATATATGTATGTGAAATAAAAGTAGAAGACTAAGTATCTTGTTATACGAAGGGTCTATGTATACTCGATATTAAAACTATTACGTGTATGTAGAGGTCTATGTAAGCCTCAATGTAGAAATAGTAAAAGTTTTAAATTCTTCCGTATTTTTGACTTGTGAATGCAATGATGAAAACTAAGGGCTAGTCTTAGTCCTCAAAGAGGACGACGACGCCGGTTTCATCTAGGGGGTAAACCCTGATATGAAAAATATGCTATTAAACATGTTGACTTGATTATACTTGATGATATTGGTATTGTGTTGAATATCCTATTGTCTTAATGAATAATAGTCGTTGTTTTATATGTCTTCTTGATTGTGCATACGGTTTATCAAAGTAACTTGGCATGATTTTAAACAAATGTCACTTTTAGCATGATTTCTATATTGTGTATGTTTCCATGCTTAGTACAAGTGATGTGCTAAACCCTATTTCTCCCTTTTCCCAAACATTTTTGGTTCCTGTCATTGAATGGTTCGTGACCAATTTGAAACGAAGGCTTGGATCATTTCCCCATGTGTGGGTATGTCCTCAAGATCCGAGGATGATGCCTTAATCATTCTACATATGTGACTTGCTATAGTCTAATGACATTCGTTTCACTCTTATTGTTCAAGACATTGTTGTTAGCCCTAATTGGCAATTATACATTTGTGTAGGGGATATGCCCTAATTGTTCTATTTTTACTTAGATGGTTTTATATGAGACATCTCTATTAGACTCTATCTTATATATTGTGTATCTGATATAAAAGTACTAGCCTATGTAAGCTTCCTATGTGAGGAGTCTATGTAAACTCCCTATGTATATATTATTTGTAAGCGAGAGATCTATGCAAACCTCATGAAGTAGATATAGAAGAAAAGTATTAATTTTTCGCACTTTTAAACCTATGAAATGTAATGACGAATGCTAAGAGTCTAGTTTTGATCCTCTCCGAGGACGACATTACTGCTTACTTCTAGGAGGTACTCCCCGGATGTGATAATAGTAAGATTGTTGGTTTCCAAATGAACCTACCTTAATGGGTGGAAGGAGAAAGAGGAAAATTTTATTCCATGAGTTGAGTTATGTGATGCCTAAGAGTTGAATGAGGTGATCCTTAAGAGTTTTTGTCCTAGATTGAAACCTAAGAGGACATGTTATGCTTGACTTGTAAGGTTGATGTTTAGTCTTGAATTTTACAAGTTAAGGGTAGTATGATTTCCCACCTTATGAGAGGTATAGTGGAACTTTAAAGTATGAGACCTTGAATATGGCTTTAAACTAAGTTGGGGAGAATGAGTTGAGTAGAAAGATAGTTGATATCCTTATCTTTCTTTCTATTCGTATTCAAGATTGAGAACACAATACTTAGTAGTTTTATAATGATTAAGAGTCTTGCATATTAGTATGAGTTGAATTTCCCTTTATGTTATGAGTGCCTTTGATGGTATAATGTTTTATATGCTCTTGATGATATCATGATTACATGGGGAGATTGGTATTCAACCTATATTTCACATGTTAAGGTGTAGCTAATGATATTTCTTAATTGCTTCAAAGTTGTTGTTTTTATGTTATAAGATGAGTTGGAATGGTCTTGTCTCTCCTGTTGTCATGTGTCGATAAGAAATTGCTTGAAATATGAATTGTTGAATTATTTTGCATGTTTCACTATGAGAGTTATGGTAGTCATTGTACGAATTTTCAAAATTTGACTAAATTGCATTTTCATTAATAATGGTTTCAATGTATGTAGAAATGGTGTATATGAGCATGTCTAACGTTGGAGAAGGTAGTTTCTCCATAAAGGAAATGAAAATGATAAAGTATGTGTGCACTTTGAATTGTGGAAATTGTTCCAAATTTTTTATGTTGCCTAGAGTGCCTATGATTTTGTAGCCGGTGTTCCTTTTAAGTTTGGTGCATTGACTATGATTGTTATGACCTTGATTATATGTGTGATATTCTACTAGTTGAATCCTTGATGTCCTTAAAAGTGTTTAGTGTTATTCGAGGACGAATGTTGTTACAAGTTGGGGAGAATGTTATGTCCCTAAGACGAACTAAGTAAAGCTAGAGCCAAGCATGAGCATGATGAGGTTTTAAAGGCCATAAATGGTAAATTATGATTTTAGTAGGTAGTTTGTAAGGTTTGGTTATGTTTGGAAGTGAAATGTCAAGGGACGTCCATGACGTTCGACGACTTGACGTCTATGTGCTTATGTGAGTTCTTGAGTGTCTTAGTATGTTTTGTGTGTTTTTAAGTGTCCAAATTATGGTGGAAGTTCCTAATACACAGATAATTTGAATAAGGGTTTGACGTTTGGGTACGACTCCACCTAGGACCCACGAGGGTACCTAGAAGAGGACCCCATCTCTTTGGAAGGATGCTGCCAATCAGTAGCAAATGACAGCCACAAGGGACGACCGTTGGTCAAACGACGGCCCGCAAACCTTAGGCGTGGATTGATCCTGCAAGGTCTACAAGGCCTGCACAAAGTAGAGTATCATACCCAAACGACGGACCCCATCTAAGGGGCGGCGACTGGGCAACGGTCCATCGTCTCAGAGCCGTAGGTGCTGCTTGTAAAAGCTGCCAAAACACGGCTAGACTTGGGGTGTTTTAGTAAATTCACCCAAGTCTTATGAGAACTATGGATGTTGGTTTTAGGTCTTAGGGGTATTTTACGTTAGTTTATACACCTCGACATAGGTTAGCCTTAATTTTCAAATACCAAAAACCCCTCCTTCAAGAAAGAACCCTCCCAAACCCCATGGAAGCTAGAACTCAAGGAAGGGCTAGAACTGCAGGTTGTGGACGTCTTCTTCATCAAAATTTCGTTGGTTATTCTCAATCAGGTATGGTATTCATCCTTGAACCTTTTTTGAAGGATCCACTTCAAAGATATTTAAAAACGGTTTAAACTTCAAACTTCTTTGTTCCTTGACTCTACTTATTAGTTTTTACATGAAAATGTTTTAATGATTATGATGAGTTGTTTTTATTGTTAAATGATTATTTTAATGTCAAAACCCCAATGAAACCATGCTTAGGTTTTTATCAACTTTTAGCTTATGAAATGGGTTTCATGAGCATGATTAGAAAATGTTAGAGTCATGGTTTCTTTACGGTTATATTTTGATTTAGATAGTGCACTGAGGGCTATTTTATGATTAATTATTGGAGAAATTGTGAATATGTGGTGAAATATTCCATAAATGGTAAGTTGGTTATATTGTTTAGTTCTTATTGTGAAATGCTCTTGAGTGGCATGGTCCAGCTTTGCTGGCGGTGTTTACTTGAAGTATCTGAATGTGTATTTACATATGAATTGTGAGTATGTCCATGAAGGCATATCATGTTAAGTAAATTAAAGGGATTATGATAATGTTCATGTTTATATGATAATTGAAGCTTGAATTTTATGTATTGTAGAGAGTATGTCAAATGATGTATGTGTATATGTGAAGCATGTTAAGGTGAGAAATATGATGAATGAATATGCACGCATGTTTAGAAGCCAGTGATATGAGAATGGTGATTATGTTAAAAGGTGTGCTCACATGTACACATTCAGACACACTTGAAATGAATGAATGAATGAATCTAATGAATGTGAATGGGGGACTGTAGGGTGTACACTCTTCGTGAGTAGAGATGAAGTTTCTATACCATTCCCTACTCTTCCTAAAATACGAAATGAACGAAAAGGGGAGTTTTTGGGCGAACACTCGTCGTCAGTTGAGATGTAGTGTTTAATACAAACCTCACTATTCCCAAGAGCTTTCTAAGATAGGTTAGTGGTTGGATACCCTTCGTGAGTTGAGATGTGGTGTTCCAATGTAACCTCTAGGGATAAGTACCCTTCGTGAGTTTATATGTGGTGATAATTATATATACCTTAACCTATAGTAAATGAATGTTTAAGAATCTATGGGGGAGTTATCCTTATCATCGAGAGGATTTGAAGAAGGGGTGGTTAAACTTCGTGAGTTGAGATGTTGTTTCCAATGTACCTCTTGAGATGAGTACTCCTCATTAGTAGAGAATGAGTTACTTAGAAGCAATCTCCTTATCCCTTAACTATGTGCCCGCATAGGTGTAGCTATTGAAGAATCCATGTAAAGGTGAAAAGAATGACACTACCCTAGAGAAGTGTGGATCCCTCATCTGATTGGGGTTAATGTCGGGATTCCATGTCTAGTTGTCATGGTCTTTGTCGGTTAAATTCATCCCCCACAAAAGAATGTAATGAACTAAGTCTCTAAAGAGTGTACTTGTCACATCCGGGGAGCACCCCTAGAAGTAACCGACGTCTTCGTCCTCGGAGAGGACTAAGACTAGCCTCTATCATTCATCATTACATTCATAGGTTAAAAATTGCGTAAAATTAAAACTTTTCATCTACATCAACTTCATGAGGTTTACATAGACCTCTCACTTATGCATAATATATTCATAGCGAGTTGACTTAGACTCCTCGTATAAGAATGTTACATAGTCTTCTTCTTTTATGCCACATATAGATAAAGTACACCATATAGGGTGTGTTTGGTATGAAGGAAAATGTTTTCCATGGAAAATGTTTTCCTAGAAAATGTTTTCCTGGAAAATAAGTAGATTTTGGACTTATTTTCTAATATTTGGTTAGTGAGTGGAAAATATTTTCCGAAAATGATTTTTAGTGTTTGATTTATGAATGAACAAATGTTTTTTGAGAAACATCTTTTGTTTTTACTAGAGTAGAAAATAATTTATGAAATTGAAAATATTTTTTAGAAATAAATTTTTTTTTTTTTTTGGGGGGGTGGGGGTGGGAAGGGGGCTGGGGCTGGGGCTGGGTAGGGGGGAGCTGGCGGGGGGCAGGGGGTAGGTGAATTTTGTTTTTTGAAGTTGAAAAAAAAATTAATAATAAAATTAATTTTTTTGGGAGTTGGGGGTGGGGGGAGGGCTGGTAGGGGGTGGGTAGGGGGGCTAGGGAGAGGGAGGTAGAAGTTTTAAAATAAAAATATTTTTAAAAATGAACTCTAATTTTTTTGGAAGGGGGGTGGGCGGTGGTGGGTGGGTGGGGTGGGTGGGGTGGGGGTCAGGGATCGGGTGAAAAATAAAATTTTGAAAATGAAAATATTTTTTAATGTTGTTTTGGCAAAAAAAAAATGTAATTTGAAGTTGGAGGAGTGTTTTGGAAAATGTTTTCCATAATTTTTGAAGGGAAGTCATTTTCCTTAATTTTGAGGAAAATGAGTTGATTTGGAAAACATTTTCCAACACTTTTGTCCCAACCAAACGTGAGAAAATTGGAAAACATTTTCTTACCAAACACACCCATAGTCTTAATAGGGATGTCTCATATTAAACCATCTAAACGAAATAGAACAATATGGGCAAAGCCCTTACACAAATGTATAAATGCCAATTAGGGCTTACAACAATATCTTGGAACAACAAGAATGAAACGATTGTCTTTAGAATATAACAATATAACATAGGTAGAGTGAGAGAAAGACATCATCCTCGAAACTTGAGTACATACCCACACTTGGAGAAATTACCCAACCCTTCCTTCAAATGTGCTCACGAACCCCTCAACGAGCGAAACCTAAAATGTTTGGGTAAAGGGAGAAATAGGGGTTAGCACATCTTTTGTACTAAGTATGAAAACATATGCACACACAACATAGAAACCATGCTAAAAAGGGACATTTTATAAAAGCATGCCAAGTTTCTTTGAAATGTCTTATGCACAACCCTAGAACACATATAAGGCAATAACCATATACTTCTTATGATACAAGCATAGTAAACACAAGACCAACCTACTCAAGTTAAGCCAAATTAACATGTTCATAACATAATAGAATTCATAGCCAATGTAACTCTAACATCATGTCATAACCACAAAGCATATTCACGAGTCCATAACATTACAACATAGGTAAACCCCTTATCCATAACCCTTCACCAAGTATACTAGTGCAATGGACAAGTGAAGCCCCATAACCTAACTCAACCAAGCAAACTAGCCAAAAGATCATGAATAATGTCCAACTTCACATATCATGTCATTATAAGTATTCATCCTAACATTTAGCAATATAGACCATCAACATGAAGAATCAACATAAGAATAACATTTATCTCATAAGAGCATAACACATAAGAATCACTTCCCAGGATTTCCTCAAGGCCAACTAGTGCAATGTATAGGTAGAGTCCCATACCCTACCTAGACTAAGTCAAACCACTTTAAATCCTCCTAGTTAGAGTTCACGTTTGTTACTTCATTTTACTTTTGGGAACATCTTTCTTTATTTTACTTTTGGGAACATTTTACATAGACCACATGAGCTAATGTGGAATCCTGTGTCATGGAATACTACACCGAAAAAAGGTGGACTACTTTCCAAGGTAGTACCAAAAAATGAACACAACATCTAGGTGTATCGAGTAGCTAGTATTCCTATGGGGGCAACATAGTTCAACAACTAGGAGATGTGTTTGGGACCCTCTTTATTCTACATGCATTGTAGTCTCCAATAGTATGAGTACAATACGGATCCTACCTTACCTATGTGGGAAGGGACACTCTTCACTACTAATTCATTGGTGCTAAGATAGAGTCACTTTTGAAATGTCTTTCTTTACCAATCATAATTTATTATAGGTCATATGATAATAGCTCTTTATTTAGTCATAGTCATTAGATCTATAGGAATTACATAAGAACACCTTTCAATCCAACCCTTCATATTTGAGATTAGCACATTAACATCACCATATTATAATAAGCCACAAAGTTACTTTATAACCAACCTTATATAAATTTATATTAAGCGTAATCTCATAATCATATAATCAAGACATATCAATTTCATCATCATACCAATCCAACTTAATAAAATCACAAGATACCTTCAATTGAACTTCATCACCAAGTACAAGCCATCATAATTTAAGTAAAAGGTTCAAGATACCAAGACTTACCAAATCTCCTTCAAAAGACATCATCTTCGTCTTACCATAAATAATCCAATAATAGATGTAATAACATCAATCAATAGTAATTAACACAATAATGAAGTCAATTGCATCACTACCACTTAATTATACACTAGTTCATAACCTAGGGTTAGGGACTTGGGTCAATTTCATGATCTATTCCACATACTAGTTTCACTCATCAAGAACTAGAATAATTGAATCATAATACATCATAATCAAAGCATAATAATAAAAAGAAACCATAAACAATACAATTTAGAAGATAAAATTCGTAATATAAATAAACCACATGATACTCATCTTCTTGAAATCAATTTTGGAAGAACCCTTTGGGGAAAGGAATCCCAAAGGTGAATAGTTCCCATACCTTGTTAATTGTTGATGTTGATGGTCAAAAGCACCATTCTTACTTCCTAAATACATGTACCTATGCATTCAATGAAGTTCTTTATTTTGGGAGAGAGAAAGTAGAGATAAGGAAGAGCAATTTGGTTTTGGGAATTGAGACGTGTTAAGTGAGGTTTTAGACTTAGTGTAGGTTATATAGTTAATTACCTAAACTAATTAACCAACCCCTAATCACTAATTAAAACCCTAACTAACAAAATTATTAAAATGACCCTACTAAAATCTTAACAGAAAATGCATACCTGACCTACGACATCCCGACCTATAGTCCATAGGTCACTCAATGGGGCCTTGGACCAACCGTCATGCAGGTCCCTCGTTCGTGACTGAGTCTATGAATTTTGGACATTTTTTGGAAAATGGCTAAGTATCCATTGATGGAGGCATAGACTCGACATTGACTGAGATACGCGTCGTCGCCTGCAAACTTAGGTGGACACTGTTTCGTGATAGCTTTTTGGCTAAAATGGAAGGGTCTTTCTCAAGGACACTTAAGGTGGTCCTTGGGGAGTCGTACCTGGACGTTTCGACCCTAAACCTACTTTAATATGTGTTAAACACCCTTTTACCAATTTTCATCAACTCCGACTCCTAAAATCCCGTGAAATAGGCTAAGGCACACTAGCACCTTTTGCACGAGTCTTTGGACGTCGTGGCCTTTCCTTGACGTTTTGACTCTAAGACTTCCTAAATGACTTTTATGCAAAAATTATTGACGTTAAAATAGTGTTACAAATTTTATACACTCATGTGAGGTTCTAGATTAGGTTTTACACTTTCGTAGTGTTACATTATCAACCCCCCCCCCTTAAGAACATTCATCCCCAAATGTCACTAAAAATCTTTTGAAGGGATAAGATGGACACAATACTAGCAGCCCAAATAAGAATAACATATCCACACATGACTTACAACTCAATTAAACATAAAAACATGGCATTTAAACAATGTAACTCAAAATATCAATTACAACACATAAGAGCTCAACATCACAACATGAGGAATTTCCTTCTCACAACAACATGATCTCAACATATCATTAAAGAATCAATGATGCCATATATTAAACCTATAAACATGTTCAATATAATTTTATAAAGTACAGAATAAGTGCAACATTGATCAAAAGAGCATTTTCACATGAAACTTCTTTTTAGCAAAAACCCTTATCATAAATATGCACATCATTTCAAAATAAGTCAATTTCACTCTATTCAGTATTTTCATTATTAGTAGGAACAACTAACCTTATTCAACAAAGATATAAGGGTAACGGGGCTTCATGTCAGCCTCGGCCTCCTGTGTTGCTCCCTCAATTAGGTGGTTCGTCCATAACACCTTTACGGAAGGCACCTCCTTGTTCCTTAACTAGTTTACTTGTCTATCAAGGATTTCAACCGGAACCTCCTTATAAGAGAGCTTATCTTCCACACCTAGACCCTCAATAAGAAGAATGAACTCGGGATCACCGATACACTTCTTAAGCATGGAGACATGGAACACCGGATGAACGAAATCCAATTTACTAGATAATCTCAACTCGTATGCAACCTTGCCAACCTTTTGCGAAATTTCATAGAGACCCACATAACGAGGAATCAACTTCCCTTTATTGCTAAATCTCACCACTCCTTTGATGGGTGAAATTTCTAGATACAATTTATCACCCTCTTCAAATTTAAGTCCATTCTCTTATGGTCGGCATAAGACTTTTGCCGGCTATAGGCTGTTTTCAACCGGTTCCTTATTATGTGGACTTTCTGCAAAGTCTTATAAATAAATTCAGGACGAAAGAGTGAAGACTCTGCCACTTCAAACCATCCAATTGGGGATCTATATCTCCTACCATACAAGGCCTCAAAAGGATCCATATATATAGTTGAATGGCATCTATTGTTATAAGAGAACTCAACCAAAGGAAAGTGTTTATCACAGTTTCCATTGAAATAAATTATACAAACTCTAAGCATATCCTCAAGGGTTTGAATAGTACGCTCCGCTTGACTATCCATTTGGGGATGAAAATCGGTGCTTAACTTCACCTTTGTAACCAACCCTTTTTGGAATGACCTCCAAAACCTAGATGCGAATTGTGCACCCCTATACGATATGATGGATAACAGAATACCATGGCAACAAACAATCTCATCTATGAAGATCCTTGCATAATTCTCCGCCGACTATGTGGACTTGACGGGCATAAAATGAGTGTATTTCGTCAACCTATCCAGAACTACCCATATAGAGTCGTGTTGCTTTTGAATCCGAGGTAAACCTACCACGAAGTCCATATTTATATCTTCATGCTTTCAAGTGGTAACATGTATATTTTGGAGTAAACCACTTGGCTTTTGGTGCTCGACTTTCACTTGTTGGCAATTTTGACACTTTGCAACAAATTCCGTTATGTCCCCTTCTAAGCCTTCCCACCAAAACACTTCTCTATAGTCATGATACATCTTGAACACGGATGAGTGGAATAATGGGAACCATGATCTTCCTCAAGAATACGGTTTCTAAAGTCATCAATATTGGGCAGACATAACCTTCCTTGATACCTCAAAATAAAATCCCCCCTAAGGAGAATGATTCATTAAGCTTACCAAGAATCGATTCCTTCAACTCCATCAATGGTTGCTAAAGGTGTTTCTTTGACTTAACCTCAACAACCAAAGACGATTCGGAGTTATGATGTACCATAAAACAACTATTTGGAGAGTCTTCCAATTTACCACCCAAATGGGCCAACGTATGAACAGCTTTCACTAGGTCTTTTTTTGCTTCTTCTACATTAGACGCACTACCAATGGTCAAACGACTTAGAGCACCCGCAACCATATTGGCTTTGGCGGGGTGGTAAAGCATACTCATGTCATAATATTTCAACAATTACAACCACCTTCGTTTCCGGAGATTTAACTTTTTTTGAGTAAACACATATCAAAGATTCTTGTGGTTTGTATACACATCAACATGAACACCATACGAATAATGCCTCCATATATTAAAGGCAAATACCACGGCCGCTAAGTCAAGATCATGAGTAGGATAATTCCTTTCATGCACCTTAAGTTGTCTTGAAGCATAAACTACTACTTTCACATGTTGTATAAGGACACACCCTAAGCCCACTCGGGATGCATCACAATATACAACTAAGCTCTTGGTACACTCCTGTAAAGTAACCACTGGAGCGTAATTAAACCTATCATTCAAGATTTGGAAGATTCTTTCACATGCCTCCGACCACTCAAATTTCACACTCTTTTGGGTAAAAGTAGTCAAGGGAGAAGCAATGGACGGAAAACCATCCACGAACCTCCTATAATATCCCGCTAGACCCAAAAAGCTTCTAATATCGGTCGAAGTTAATGTTCTAGGCCAATTCTTGACCGCCTTGGTTTTCCTTGGATCAACCTCAACCCCCTCATTAAAGATGATATGACAAAGAAGCACCACCAACCTGAACCAAAACTCACATGTTCTATACTTGGCAAATAGTTGGTTTTTATTGAGCACTTGCAATAGAACTCGCAAATGGTCCATGTGTTCACCCTTATTGTTCGAATATACCAAGATGTCGTCAATGAATACAATGAAAAATGAATGTAGGTAACTTCGAGACACCCTATTCATGATGTCCATAAATGCCGTCGAGGCATTAGTGAGACCAAAGAACATTACTAGAAACTCATAATGACCATATCTAATTTGAAATGTTATTTTTGGTATATCCTAACCTGTAACCCTAAGTTGGTGATACCCCGATCTCAAGTAAATCTTAGAAAAGTAACTTTCCCCTTGGAGCTGATCAAACAAGTTGTAAATCCGAGGGAGAGAATATTTGTTCTTAATAGTGACATTATTGAGCTGGTGATAATCTATAAACATCCTAAGGGACCCATATTTCTTCTTCACAAACAATATCAAAGCACCCCATGGAGAAATACTAGGTCTAATGAAGTCTTTGTCTAGTAAGTCCTTAAGTTGAGCCTTCAACTCTTTCAATTTGGTCGGAGCCATCCGATAAAGAGGAATTGAAATGGGGTTGGTATCCGGTAGCAAGTCAATACCAAAATCAATTTTCCGTTCGTGAGGGATTCCAGGAAGATCATTAGGAAAGACCTCCGGAAATTTCCTTACCACGGGGACTAACTCAATGGGAGGATTTTCTGAGACTAAATCATTGACTCTTACATTATGGTATAAACACCCTTTTGAGATCATTTTACAAGCTTTAAGACAAGAGATGGTACGACCTCTAGAAATAATATTTTCTCCCGTCCACTCTAAGACGGGTTCATTTGGAAAATTGAACTTGAAAATTCTTGTTTAACAATCAATAGAAGCAAAAAAATCATGCAACCAATCAATCATCAAAATGACATCGAAATTGACCATATCAGGTTCTACTAATTCAACAAGTGTAATTCTATTGGGCAACATTATAGGAATATTTCTATATACCCTCTTTGCAACCACCGACTCACCTACCGGGGTAGTTACCATGAAAGGTTCATTTATAATATCGGTCAAAATATAAAACTTCCTAGCTATGAAGGAAGTAACAAAGGATAATGTAGTACTTGGATCAAGTAAAGCATAAACATCAATAGAGAAAACTGGTAACATAACGGTCACCACATCGGGAGAACTCTCTTGTTCACCTCTAGAGCAAAGAGCATAAAAGCAATTCTTCTTTAGAGCATCCACATTAGAACTACTAGCTTGAGATTTCCCACTCCCCTTTTCTTGTCCCTTCACATTAGGGAAATCATTAACAATGTGGTCACTCTTTCCATATCAAAATCAATTGTCCGTCCCAACAAGACACTCACCATAATGCTTCTTACCACACTTTTCACAAGTTGTCTTCATAGTTGGTGAACTAGTACCTCTTCCCTTTTGATACTTAGGGTTAGACACCTTTTCATCACGAGCCTTGGGAAATTTGGAAGGATCATAATTGGAAAATCTCTTCTTTAATCTAGCCTTGTCTTGAATATCCAACCTCCCCTTTGAAGCACCACAATCGTAAGACTTGACCCTCTTGGCCTCTATATGTTTTCTCCTTACCCTAGTTTCTTCCAATTGTTGAGAATGAACCATGAGATGAGACATATTCATATTATCATGAAGCATAGCCGAAACACATTCTTCTACCAAGTCTTTGGACAATCTTGTAAGAAAACGACTCATCTCATCCCTTGGGTTTGACAACAAGGATGAAGCATACTTGGACAATCTAGTACATTTCAAGGAGTAGTGACGTATACTCATACCTCCTTGACGAAGGTTGATGAATTCTTCCACCTTAGCTTCCCTCAACTCTCTAGGAAAGAAACTATCAAGGAAAGCCCTCTTGATTATCTCCCAAGTCACTGGACTACCTCTTAGTTCCCTATTATCCCTCCATTGCACGTACCAAGTTATTGCCACATCTTTGAGTTGATAGGCCGCCAACATGGCCTTATAATTTGAAGTCACACCCATAGCATAGAGAATCTTAGAGACCTCAATGGCAAATCTTTAGGGTGCTTATCCGACCTTGACCCGAAGAACATATGTGGATTCATTCTAGTAAAGTCTCTCAAACGAGAGGCCATAGAGTTAGCATGTTGAGGAACTCGAGGTCCAACCTCCCTATTCACTTGGGTCCTCATAACTTCGACTTGTGAAGTGACGAAATTAGCTTGAGAGGTCATGTCTTAGGAAAAATTGAGAAAATTTGCCATTATCTCTCCATCGGTCATAAGTGGAGGAATAATCGGAACTTGATCACCAATAGCAACTTCCTCAAGTGGAGGAACTTGTTTGTCATGAGCCCCCACATTAGCCATCTCTTCCTCGACCCTTTTAGAAGCTGCTCTTTGAGTATTCATACCTATAACCACGACACAAGGTTTAGATGGAATCACATAATAAGACTCTAGAGGCACGACATAGGAATGCAAGAAGATGAGATTTTCCTAGGCATCACATAGTGTCTCATTCCTAAGTGTGGTTCGCTTCACAATTATGAATAAGAATATATATAGACGTGTTTTAATAGGACATCGACTCTAAGGATATTCAACCTCATGCTCTGATACCATGTTTGTCACATCCGGGTAGCACCCCCTAGAAGTAACCGGTGTTTTTGTCACTGGATAGGACTAAGACTAGCCTCTTAGAATTCATCATTACATTCATATGTTAAAAATTGTAGAAAATTAAAAATTTTCATCTACATCTACTTCATGAGGTTTACTTAGACATCTCACTTACACATAATATATTCATAGAGCGTTTACTTAGACTCCTCGTATAAGAAGATGCACAGCCTTCTACTTTTATGCCATATATTGATAAAAAGCACTACATAGTCTTAATAGGGATTTCTCATTTTAAACCATCCAAACAGAATAGAACAATATGGGCAAAGCCCTTACAAAAATGTATAAATGCCACTTAGGGCTTACAACAATATCTTGAAACAACAAGAATGAAATGATTGATTTTAGACTATAACAATGTAACATAGGTAGAGTGAGAGAAAGGCATCATCCTCGTATTTTGAGGACATAACCACACTTGGAGAAATGATCCAAGACTTCCTTCAAAGTGTTCACGAACCCTTCATTGACCGGAACCTAAAATGTTGGGGAAAAGGGAGAAATAGGGGTTAGCACATCACTTGTACTATGTATGGAAGTACATACACACACAATATAGAATTAATTCTAAAAAGGGACATTTTATAAAAGCATGCCAAGTTACTTTGAAAAGACTTATGCACAACCAAGAACACATATAAGTCAATAATCATATACTTCTTATGATACAACCATATTCAACACAAGACCAACCTACTAAAGTTAAGCTAAATCAACATGTTCATAGCATAATAGAATTCATAACCAATGTAAATCTAACATCATATCATAACCACAAAGAATATTCATGAGTCTATAACATTACAACATAGGTAAAACCCTTATCCATAACCTTTCACAGTCTACTAGTGCAATGGTCAAGTGAAGCCCCATAACCTCACTAAACAAAGTAAACTAGACAAAGGATTATGAAAAATGTCCAACTTCACATATCATGTCATTATAAGTATTCATCCTCACATTTAGCAATATAGACCATCAACATGAAGAATCAACATAAGCATAAAATTTATCTCATAAGATCATAACACATAAGAATCACTTCCAAGGATTTCCCTCGTGGCCAACTAATGCAATGTATAGGTAGAGTCACATACCCCTACCTAGACTAAGTCAAACCCCTTTAAGTCCTCCTAGTTAGAGTTCACTTTATTATTTAATTTTACTTTTGGGAACATTTTTTCTTAACCGACATAGACCACATGAGCTAATGTGGAATCCGGTGTCACGGAACCCGACACGGAAAGAAGGTGGACTACTTGCCAAGGTAATACAAAAAGATAAAAATAACAACTAGATGGATCCACTAGCTAGTATTCCTATGGGGGAAACATAGTTTAAGAACTAGGGGATGTGTTTGGGACCTCTTTATCCTACATGCATTGTAGTTTCCAATATCATGAGTACAATAGTGATCCAACCTTCCCTATGTGGGAAGGGATACTCCTCACTATTAGTTCATTCGGTGCTAAGCTAGAGTCCCTTTTGTAATGTCTTTCTTTAATAATCATAACTAATTTTAGGTCAGAGGATAATAGCTCCTTATATAGTCATAGTCATTAACTCAATAGGAATTTCATGATAACACCTTTCAATACAAACCTTCACATTTGAGATTAGCACATTAACATTACGATAGTATGATAAGGCACATAGGTACTTCATAACCAACATTATATTAATTCATCTCAAGCATAATCTCATAATTATATAATAAAGACATCTCAATTTCATCATCATGCCAAGCCTACTTAATAAAATCTCAAGATAACTTCAATTGAACATCATCACCAAGTAAAAGCCATCATAATTTAAGTAAAAGGTTCAACATATCAAGACTTACCCAATATCCTTCAAAAGCCATCATCTTGATCTTACCATAAACCTTTCAATTCAATCCAATAATAGATGTAATAACATCAATCAATAGTAATTAACACAATAATGAAGTTAAATGCATCACTATCATTCAATTCAACACTAGTTCATAACCTAGGGTTAGGGACTTGGGTCAATTTCATGATGTATTCCACATACTAGGTTAAATCATGAACAACTAGCATAATTGAATCATAATACATCATAACCTAAGCATAATAATCAAAAGAAACCATAAAAAATACAATTTAAAAGATCAAATTCGTAATAGAAAGAAACCCACATGAAACTCATCTTCTTGAAATCAATTTTTGAATAACCTTTTGGGGAAAGGAATCCCAAAGGTGAAGAGTTCTCATACCTTTTTAATTACTAAATATTTATGAAGAAAAGCACCCTTATTTATTCCTTAATGACTTTGACCTAGCCCTTCAATGGAGTTCTTCTTCTTAGGAGAGATAAAGTAGAGAGAAGGAAGAACAATTTGGGCTTGGAATTGTGAGGTGTTAAGTGAGGTCTTAGAATTAAGGTAGGTTATATTGTTTATTAACTAAACTAATTAACCAACCCCTAATCACTAATTAAACCCCATAGCTAACTAAATTAATTAAATGACACTTCTAAAAATTTAACAAACAATGCAGCCCTGACCTATGAGACCACCACCTACGGTCCGTAAGTCAATCGACGGGGCCTTGGACCAACCGTCCTGCAGGTCTGTCGTTCACGACTGAGGCTATGCATCTTAGGCATTTTTGAAAATGGTTAAGTGTCGTCGCTGAAGGCATCGACTCCCCACCAATTGAGCTACGCCCCGTCACCTGCAAACGGAGGTGGACACTATCTTCTGACAGATTTTTGCCTAAAATGGAAGGGTCATCCTCAAGGACACTTGGGGTTGTCCTTGGGGAGTCGTACCTGGACCTTTCAACCCTAACCCTACTTTTATCAAATATTATCAAATTCCAACTCCTAAAACCCCGTGAAATAGGCTAAGTCACACTAGTACCTTTTGCACTAGTCTCCGGACGTCGTGGATGTTTCTTGATGTTTTGTCTCTTAAACTTCCTAAATGACTTTTACACATTATTATTGACCTTATAGTAGTGTTACAAACCTTAGACACACATGTGAGGCTCTAGATTAGGTTTTAGACTTTCAGAGTGTTACAGTTCTATGATTTTCTCCCTTAAACCACAACATTCGGCACACATAACCTCCCTTAGTACCTAAGTACCCCATCCTCCCCTTGGAGAAATATTCATTGTTCTTCTTAAGGACGATTCTTTCAAATCCATCAATAGAGGATGAAGATGATGCTTGGACTTTACATCAACCACTAGAGATGACTCGGAGTTATGACGGACCATAAAACCACCTTTTGAAGATTCTTCTAGTCGGACACCCAACCAGGCCAACCTATGAACCTCCTTCACTAATTCTTTCTTCTCATCAGCCACCTGAGGCACACTACCCATGGACACTCAGCTTAGCGCATCCGTAACACAATTAGTATTCCTGGATGGTAAAGGAAATTCATGTCATAATCCTTTAAAAGTTCTAACCATCTTTTTTGGCGTAGATTCAAGTCTTTTTGAATGAATACATATTGTAAACTCTTGTGATCGATGAACACGAGAACATGCACCTCGTAGAGATAGTGCCTCCAAATTGTCAAGGCAAACATTACGGTCGCAAGTTAATCTTCATGAGTTGGGTAATTCTTCTCACGTGGATTAACTTAACTACAGGCATATACTATAAATTTTCCATGAGGCATGAGAACACATCCTAGACATAATTTGGAGGCATCACAATAAACCACAAAACCTTCGGTACACTCCAGTACCCTCTGGTAAGGTCAATACAGGAGTGGAGGTGAGTGTATATTTCAATAACTGGAACCTCTTTTAACAAGATTCCGACCATTCAAACTTGGATTCCTTTTAGGTTAAGGCCGTTAATGGAGATGCGATAGATGAAAATCCCTCAACAAACCTCCTATGATAACCGGCCAACCCTAAAAAACTTCAAATGTCGGTAGAACTCAAAAGACTAGGTCAACTTTTGACCACTGCCGTCTTCCTCGAATCAACCTCTACCCCTTCACTAGAGACAATGTGACAAAGGAATGCAACCTATCTCAACCAAAATTCACACTTAACTAAAATTAGCAAAAAATTGGTTATCCTTGAGAACTTGCAAAACTAACCTCAAATCATTCTCACTCCTAGAGTATATCAAAATTTCATTAATGAAGACAATCACAAACAAATCAAGATACTTTCTAAAAACTCAATTTATAAGATCCATGAAAGCCGCCGGGGCATTGGTCAGACCAAAAGACATAACTAGGAATTCAAAGTGACCATATCTTCATCGGAATGTCATTTTTGGAATATCAACCTCCCTCACTCTAAGTTGGTGATAACTCGACCTCAAGTAAATCTTTGAAAAGTAACTCACTCCTTGTAGTTGATCAAACAAGCTATTAATCTTAGGGATCGGGTACTTATTCTTAATGGTGACTTTGTTCAATTAACTATAGTAGATACACATTCTCAAAGCCCTATCCTTCTTCTTCAAATAAAATACCAGGGCACCCCAAGGATATATGCTTGATTAAATAAAACCCTTATATAGCAAATCCTTTAGTTGAGACTTTTGTTCTTTTAACTCGGCCGGGGCCATCCGATAAGGATTGATTGAAATAGGTTGTGTATCCGACAATAAATCTATTCCAAAGTCAATATCCCACTCGCGAGGAAGTCCGAGCAGGTCATCGGGAAACACTTCTGGGAGGGACCTCAGATGCAAGATCCCTAACTCTAACAATGTAGTAGATATAACCCTTTGCAATCTTCTACCAAGATTTTATTCACGGAATGATCTTACCCCTAGGATTTCAGTTTCCTCCTCTCGACTCAAAAATTGGTTGATTTTGAAATTTGAAATTGGATTACCCTTGTCCTACACTCAATAGAGGCAAAGCAAGCATGCAACCAATCTATTCCCAATATGACATCAAAATCTAGCATATATATTTCTATCAAGTCAACTAGTGTAACTCTATTGGGCAAGGAAATAGGAAAACCCTAATAGACTCTTTTAGCCACCACCAAATCATCCACCGGGGTAGAAACCGAAATAGGTTCATCTAATATGTCGGGTAGTATATCAAATTTCATGGCTACAAGTGGGGTCACAAATTACAATGTAGCTCTGGGATCCAATAAAGCACATACATTCAAAGAAAATAATTGTAACATACTGGTAACCATATCCAGAGAGCTCTCTTGATCACCTCAGTATTATAGACTATAAAAGCGATTCATTTTAGTAGCATCCCGATTTGGGGTATTTGCTTGAGCTTGAGCATTTTCCCTTCCTTGATATTTTTAATAGGGCAATCTCTCTTCATGTGAAACTCTTTCCACAACCATAGAAATTACCTGTGCCAACTAGGCACTTACCATCATGTTTTCTACCACATTTTTTACAATGAGGCTTCTCAACATAATCACCACCACCTTTCCCATCTTGGGGCTTGGGAGTAGACACCTTACTCTTGCTGACCATTGGAGCATTAGGAGGTCCTTGATTGGAAAACCTCTTCTTGAACCTTGGTTTGTCTTGAACCTCAAATCTAGTCTTAGAAGAATTCCCATCTTCGGTTCTTGACTTCTTCAACACCCTACCATCTTGATTAAGCTTTTTCTCCTCAATTTGTTCGGCATGAACCATGAGACGAGAAAATTCCACGCCAGGAATCCACATAGCCAACATATATTCATTAACCACAAGGTCGGAGATCCCCATAAAAAATTTGTTCATCTTATCCCTAAAATCTGCAACCATAGTAGGAGTATGCTTTGATAGTTGAGTGAACTTGAGGCTATACTCCTTTACGCTCATACCTCTTTTGATGAAGATTGATGAATTCATGCATTTCCACTCCCTTAATTCCAAGGGAAAGAACCTATCAAGGAAACATTTCTTGAAAGCTCCCCTAGTAATCCGGCCTTCTCTAAACGGTCTCTCATCCTTCCATTGCTCATACAAAACTTTAGCCACACCTTTGAGTTGGTAGGCAGCTAGTTCCACCTTTTCTTCAGAAGACACCCCCATAGCATCTAGTACCTTGAACACTTCATCAATGAACCCTTGTAGGTTCTCCTCCACCTTAGAACCATAGAAATTAGGGGGATTCATCTTGTTAAATCCCTAATCCTTGGAGCGGTGGTGTTAGCATTGGGGTTCACTTGCACCCTCGTATCAGTGGCAACTTGTGTAGTAAGCACTTGAATCAAGATATGAATAGTCGCCCTTATCTCAACCTTAGACATATCCCATTCTTTAATAAGAACTTGAGGGTTTTGAGGATCTTGAAGGGGAACCGCCTCATTAAAATTCTCCTCATCGGTCCTTCAAGCATTGTTCCTCCTTGTATTCATTGCCTATAAGCACAATAAAAGGATTGGAATAAATATCTATATAGAGTTAAGACTCTTACGAACGACTAAGGAATAACAAGAGAGTGAAAGATCCTAAGAATCACATAGTCTCTCATTAATAAGTGTGGCGAGCTTCACAATTATGAACAAGACCCTACATAGACGTGGTTTAGTGAGACATCAATCCTAAGATTACTAAACCTTATGCTATGATACCAAGTTTTTAATAACCAAAAGTACTCCCTAGTCGTTATTGGCGTCGTCGTCCTCGAAGAGGACTAAGACTAGCCCATAGCATACATCATAGAACATCATAGGTCAAAAATGCAGAAAATTTAAAACTTTATGCATTGAAGTGTACTTAGACTTCTCACATATTATATTTATGGAGTTTACATAGACTCCTCACATATGACGTTTACATAGACTTCTCTTTTATCAAAACAAATCATATAAGAGTCTAAAGTCTCATCTCACATATAAACCATCTACAAGAGTACAAACGTTTGGACATAGATAATAAAAGAACAATACACCCTTATAGGCTTACATCAATTGTCCTACTGATAAAAGAAAGAATAACATTTCTAAAGGTAAACAACATCATAGCTAGAGTGGAACATGGCAACATCCCCTAACATGAGGACTTACCAATTACATGGGAAAAGATTCAAGTCTTCCTTGCAAATTTCCCACTAACTCTTCAACGACCGGAACCTAAAATATTTGGGAAAAAGGGAGAAATATGGGTTAGTACATGAAGCGTACTAAGTATGACTTCTATGCACAAAAATCATCAATGCATGATAAAAGGACATTTTAGTCAAAATCATTCTTTCTATCAACCAAACTCCACATGCAGATATAACAAACATACTAAGTCAATTCAATATAGTATCAACCCAACACGTAGACACTTAAGCAATACTTGTGCAATGCCAAATATAGAATCCGTAAACCTATCCAAAGCTAAGTATCACATTAAGCAACCCACTTCATACTTACAACATATTCTCATAATTTGTCATGATATTCTTAATACATCAATACTACTCATAGCTTATCAACATAATAATAATCATAATCATAATCATAAACATAAACATAAAAGAACATTACTAGAACCATCCCTTAGGATCCCACATGTGCAATGTGTAAGAGAAGTCACATACACTCCCTCACACTATGTAGTAGCCTTTAAGACAATCCTTATAAGAGTTCACATACTTAACTTATTCATTTGATTTTAACATTACGGAAAGAAGTGCAATAACCAATATGAGACCATGTGATCTACATGGAATCCGGTGTTCTACTCCCACACCGGAAAAAGAGGTTAACACTTTCCTAAGGTGTAACATTTCATACATAACTATCTAGGTGGATTCACTAAGCTGGAGTCATATGTGGGCACATTGTTAAGGGTCAAAGAGATAGTTTCTAGGAACCCTTACTTACTAAAGTGGGAGTTCCCATCTCATGAGACAACATATAACTTGGGAATCCGGATTTACTAACGTGAGAAAACCCATGTGGGAGGACGGATTTACTAAGTGTGAGACCTCCATCTCATTTACATGCCTTTTCGGTGCTACACATCTATTCCCTTTTGTTATCATCTTGTTTCATCATGAAAGTTCACATTGGTCCCTTTTATACCCCTGTGTAAACATCTTATCATATTAGCTCATATGTCATCACAAGTGAGAGCAATCTTTTCACTTTAGACACCACTTCACAAGTGAGTAAACCTTTCACTTAAAACTTTATTATAATCATGAGAAACTACTTCCAATCATATAATAATTTTATCGTACCATGCATAAATAATTCATGTATAATTCAATTTCTTAGGGCTAAGGATAAGGAATACCTAGCATCAACATCACAACCACACATTACACATAGAAATATTACTATCTAAGTAACTCATAATTCACAATTTAATCCAAGAAGAACCAATCAACATACCTCTTTCCCCCTTTCAAGAATCTTCAAACTTCCATTACGAAGAATACATAACAAATTACATAAACAAGGTAAATTAAAGAAACAATTACATATTTAGCAACAATGTAGTCAATCTACATGTTCATATTCTTAAAAACTCACCATATTAATTCAAGGTTTTCATAATGTTTGGGAAAAGACATGGATCTAGGGAAAACTCTTAGGAAATCATAAATTAGCTATCAATACATACTTAAACAACAATAATTCATCATAATTCAACACAACTGATTCACAATTTTATTTTTCAAAGAAGACCCATGTGAGAAGAAAAATCCTAGTTTTGGGGGATTTAGAAATCATCTTTTGGAGGGACCTCTTGGGGAAAAGAATCCCAATAGTGAAGCAAGTCATACGTTAAAGATGAATAGCCAAATTTGAGTAGAACCTTCGAGGATTTGGTCTTCTTCTTCAACCTTCAAAGCTTCTTCAAAGGAGGATGAATAGAGGGAGAAAGTAGAGAGAGGTGAGAGGTTTTGGGTTTTGACTTGGGGATTTGGTTTCTGTGGGACATAGTTGTAGAAAGTGATTTATAATCAATGTATGACCCTCCCTAAAATACCCAAAAATCCCTCACTTAAATTGACCCTTTAAACAAGTCAAACATGAATTGTAAATTTAATTTTTTTTTGGCAAAGAAGTCTGCGTCGCGGAGATATTCCAGCAAAATTTCCTAATTTAATTTTTCAACCAGAAGAGTCAGCGACATGTCCACGTTGCAGACAATAGTTTTGGACTTGGGTATGCCAAGTCTGTGACGCGAACTGGCTTCCTCCATGAGCAATTTCTTGCTGCCTAGAGTCTACCACTTGAGCTTAGGCACTAATGTCTTGTGCCAAAGTAAAAAATGCCGACCTTATCTCTCCATTTGTCATAGGTGGAGGACTGACCGGATCTTGGACTTGTGGAGGCACTTGATTGCCTTGTGGAGGGGTTGGTTATCTTGGGGAGGAACTCCCGCATTAGATAAACCTCCTCCACTCTTCTTGCCGCTACACGTCTTGTAGTCATATCCTATATCCACAAGAAAAGGATGTAACATTCCAGAAAATGTACTTGTCTAGTGAAGAGTCTATTAGGTTTTAAGAATATGTATTGGGGTACATAGGCATCCCAATGCCCAATATTGAGTAATATTGGGCATGCTAGAGAATATTTGCTTAACGGTGTTAGCCAATTTCTATGTATTAACAAGTAAGTGAAATACACTTTGATGTTCAAATGCTCCAATCCAAGCTTGTTTAGGAATTGTACCTGCAATGAAGATCCTAAGCTAAAAAAATTAATTTCATCGCTTACACACATTAGGTACGAGGCATCCAAGTGTCAAGCCTAGGTACCATAGCACATGATCATTTAAAATGATCATGTAGATTAAGCAGTGCCCAAGGACATAGTGAGGATACTTGGGACAAGAAGTAAACTCCAAGTGCAACTACAGAGTGCACAGTTAGGAAAGTGCACATCAACATATGTGCAAGCACAGGTACTACCGGCCGAGAGACCAAGCCTAACCGATTCGGTTAGGGAATTTAGGGGACTGACACGCGTGAGGTCAAGCCACGTGGGGCCGAGCTTCCTAAACAATCATAGGCTCTAACTAACTTACCTAACTAGCTAACTAACCTAGGTTTAACTAAAATGAACAAACTAGTGTGCCCGACATCCTAAGACCTAACCGGGTAACACTAGCCGAGTAGCTAACTAAAGAAACATCCTAGTACGTAACCTAGGATGGTCCAAAGGGGTTAGTTATGGTCCTAGTAACTTAGGGGTACTTTAGTAATTACCCGAGGTCACTTAATTAATTAAATTAGCAACTTAATTAATTAATTTAAATTCATGGTCAAATCGAGACCCTTAGCAAATTTTCAGAATTTGGCTAAGTCAAATGCTCTCCTATTTTTAGTCAATTTAGGAGGGACATTTTGGTAATTAGCTAATTGATTTATTTAATTAAGTTATTTAGCCTAAGTTGAATTATTCAATATTCAGTTCCTAAGACTTACAGTCACGTTTATTCAGTAGAAACCTATGACTGAAAAACAGTGAACAAACGTAAGAAAAATAGAAAAGTACTCTCGGTTCTCCTTAGGCGATTACGAGGAAATTCTTCAAGATTTTCGTGCAAAGTACAGGGTGATCTTCGTAAATTCAATTCTACAGTATGGTATGGGTTTTATCTCTTAGATTCCTTTCCCCATGAGGCTTTTCAAACGTTTTGAATTCAAGAAAACTAAAACTAAGGTTGTTCCCAATAAATCGAATGTTCATCTCCCTAGTTCTCCCTATTTCTGATTCTAGTAGTATGTATAATGCAAATCTCGAGCATGTTGTTGGTATGTGGTGCTAACTGATCATTATGTGTAGGTTTATGTGATTTATAATGTCGAATGAGACCTATAGGTTAGATCCGTATGATTAGAGTATTATTAACATGAGATAAGAGATGTTGTAATGCATAATTGTGTTCGAGAAGATGAAATTGTTATAATTCATTTATGAAATTCAATTTACTGTTGAAAGGAATGAAGGTTTCGATTAATGTGTGTGTGCTTACAGTAGATATGTTTGTAAGTGTTTGGAATGCAATGTTTCCAAGAAGAAATAAGAATGAGAATCAAAGCTAGTTAATGAATCTTCAATGCCAAATCAACTTTATAGCTTGGCCAAACCAAGCACTAAATTGTTCTTATAGGCTAATCAAAGGTTAAAAGTTGGTGCTCAAAATGATGAGATTACTATAGTATATACATGAAGTTAATTAACTTGGCTAGTGATAATATCAAAGTTTGATTTATGCCAATAAATTGGCTAGCAAAAATATGTCCAAAATATTAATAGAATTGGCCAATGATTAAGTCATACCAATCTTAGCTCAATGAACTCATAACCTAGGGTATACCAATGATTGGGACAAATCCCAACATACCCTATCTAAATGAACTTGTGAACATAGTAGCACATTGAATAAGTCCTTACAACTTTCGTAAAGAATGGTACAAGGCTACCAAATAACATTGAACAATATAAGGTGAGTAATGAAATAACTAAAAGCTTATGAGTTATTTAATTGACCGAGAATGAGGTGTTAAAGGAAGTGAGACAAGTCTCACTTCCACCTAAACAATTATGTCAAAGATATTCACATAGGAGGGCGTTAGAAATCGTGAGACAAGTCTCACTCACACCATGATGATAATGTAAGATTTAAGTTCACATTCATCAAGTAAAGAAAGGGATGAAAATTCATCCATTGAGCTAAGTATACCTCATACTAGAAGAAAGCTTCCACAATGTACGAGTCAAATCTAAAAGTTGTAAAGTATAATAAATTTGAGCTAAGCACCGATAGACTAGCAATGAGCTTGTGCAAGCACATGTAAGCCTCATGAGACGAGACTACCACCAAGGTGGATCAGGGTCTCCAAGGTCTCCTAGTGTTTGAACTATGTCTCCAGCATAGGTTACTAGCTAGTGGATTCCCCTAAGAAAGCTAGGAAGTATTCGGTTTCACTTTGGCCGGTGAACCACCTCTTTTCGATGTGGGAAGACACTGGATTTCATGTCAGCTCACATGATCTATGTCGGTTAATGCTTAAGATTTCAGTAAGAAAGTAAGAAAGAAACAAATAAAAGAACTAGGAAGACGAGGGGTGTTCGGATAGGATGACCAAAGGATGAGGTTAGACTAAGTAATGATGTAAGTCATTCTTAGTCATTGCACAGAAAAATCCCAATGGAAGTCTTAAAAGAATATCCTAAGTCAACCTAGCATGTTCAAAGTGAACGTGAGATCAAAGAAGAAGGAATATAAATTCAAAGTGAACTAAGTAAGCAAAAGCATAAGAATGTCAAATTATCAGTGTTTGATAAGAATGAAGTTTTAACAGTTATTGGTTTATGCCAATAAAGGGAGCAAAACATAATGACTCATAAATTGGAGTATGAATATATGCCCCAACAACTATATATTATGCAAATGAATAAAGAATGGGCATAGCCAATAAAGATTGGATTATAAAGACTTCATGCCCAAATTAACAAGAATGAAAATAATAACTTGTGAGTAGGGTAGTCAAATCATTTCCTTAGTCTTTTCGATTACTTACTTTATTCATTGTAGGTATGGGACTACAATGAATCATTGCACTCGTAAGTAAAACATAGGATCAAAGGAGATCATTGAACTACACAATAAAAAGAAGAAAAGACTGTAAAATAAACTAAGTCTGGGAGAGGGAGCTCTCGGCCTAAGGGGAGCAAAAATATTAATTTTTGCTTGAGTTGTTCTAAAATTATGTTCATGATTCCAAGGTCTTATGTTCATATAGAAAATGAGTTATGTGCTATGAAAAGTATGTCATATTCATATCATGATTCATAAATAACGAATTAGGAAAGTGAAGTGACTTCGTTTCTGAAAATGGCATGTTGCTATAGGAAGAACTTTCCTTGATCATGCATAGTCCTTATGTGTTTATGTGCATACACCCATACTTAGTACAAGTGTGTACTAAATCATATACAATTACTATTTTTATAGGTGCAGGTCCTTGAGAAGATTGAAGATTCGTTGAAGCTGTTTGGACTAGTACCTCTAGACTTTGGTAGGTCCTCTTGAGTTCGAGGATGCCTACGCTTTCTAGACTTAGTAGATTATACATAGCAAGTGAATGTTGTCCCTACCGTTTCCTTTCAAACATTTGTTCGAGGTTTTTTATTAAGGCTCGTTTATTAATTATTAATGATATTAAGAATTCTTCATTTCAATTGTTCAATCTGTAAATCGATGGTTGATTATTATGAGCCGTTAGTATATCACTCTTATGCAATTTATATGAAGTCTAAGTACACTTCAGTAAAGTTTCAAATTTTCCGCTAAATTTAACTGTATGATTGTGATGAAAGCTAAGAAGAGTCTTTTCTGCGACCTCTGAAAGGTTAACGACGCCGGTATCATCTATGGTCTAGGACCCGGGTGTGATAAAGGACTAGAAGAAAAAGGGTCACATAGTGTTACGAGTCCTAATGCACGACTTTAAAGATTACCAATAAGTGAAAATTCCTAAGCATCACATATCCTCTCATTCATAAGTGTGGTGCGCTTCAGAACCATGAACAAGAATCTAGGTAAACGTGGTTGAATGAGACATCAATCCTAAGAGAGCACCCCCTAGACGTAACCGGCGGCGGCGGCCTCGTTGAGGAATAAAACTAGCCTCTTAGCATTCGTCATTACATATCATAGGCTAAAAATGCGGACGAACTAAAACTTTTCATACATACATCTATATAGTGAGGTTTACATATACCTCTAACAAACTACATAGGGAGTTTAGATAGACTCCTCACATAGGAAACTTACATAGGTTTCTCTTTTAGATAAAATAATTGATACATAAAAATTAGTCTAGTACTTTATCTCATATTGAACCATCTAAACGAGTACAAATCCTCGACATAGCCAATACAAAGTCAACATGCTAATATAGGCTGATATAAATATCCAAATGAAAGAGGAATGAAGCTAAATGTCTTTAAGACTATAACAACATCAAGTAGCTAGATAGTGACATTTCCCTCGGGATGGTCAGGACCTACCCAACTTGGAGAATAGAATCTAAGTCTTCTTCAATCGGCCTTCTAAGAACTCAATGAGAGGAACCTACATAACTGTAGAAACATAAAAATTATGGGTTATTACACCACTTGTACTAAGTATGGAAACATATGCACACATAAACTTTGAATTCATTCTAAATGGGACACTAGTTCAAAACCATGCTTAGTTACTTTGAAAAGCCTTATATACAACCAAGAACACATATAAGATAATAATCATATATTTCTTATAATAAGACCATATTCAACACAAGACAAACTTCATCAAATAGATCAAGTCAACATGTGTAGTAGCATATTAGTACCCATAACCAAAGCAACTCCAACATCATGTTATAACAACAAAGCATGTACAAGAGTACATAGCATTACAACATAAGCAACACCCTAAGTCATAACCCCTTACCAATCTTACAAGTGAAATAACCAAGTAAATTACCATAACCTCACTCAACCAAGTAAACCAAACAAAGGATCACAAATAATATCTAACTTCATATAGCATAGCATTAAGAGTATTCATCATAATATATAGCAATATAGACCAATAACATGTTCATAAGTGAAACAAATACCATATAGTATCATCAATATTTAATGTAAACATATGCATATCATTTACTTTATAAGAACATAAGAACATCCTCCTAGGACTTCCCTCAAGTCCAACTAGTGCAATGTACATGTAGAGTCCCATACCCCTATTTCGACTAAGTCGAACCCCTTAAGTCCTCTTAGTTAGAGTTCACTTTATTACTTCATTTTTACTTTCAGGAACACTTGCCTTAACTGACATAGACCACATGAGCTAATGTGGAATCCTGTGTCATGAAACCCTACACCGGAAGAAGGTGGACTACTTTCCAAGGTAGTACCAAAACATGAACATAATATCTAGGTGGATCCACTATCTAGTATTCCTATGGGGGCAACATAGATCAAGAACTAGGAGATATGCTTGAGACCCTCTTTATTCTATTGGCATTGTTATCTATATCTCATGAGTACAATAGTGAACTGTCACACCCAGAGAGCATACCCCGGATGAGACCAGCGTCGTCGTCCTCTCAGAGGACTCAGACAAGCCCTTAGCCTTCGTGATAACATGTGATCAATAAAATTTGCGGAAAAATTAAAACTTTTAACATACTAATGAAGTATACTTAGACTTCATACTTAAGATTCAGAAAGACATACGATATTCTAAAACTGTCTCACATATATAAAAAACATTTAAGAATGCAAATCTGGACTTCGCCAATAATAGTCAATATGCCATATAGGCCTTAATACAAAAGAATCCAAAGATTATATATGGAAATCTAATACTCTTAAAATTATACTAATGTCTTCATAAAGCTGGAAGATGAATGATAGAATCCCAGAACATGAGGACCTACCAAGACTTGGATAAAGAGTTCCAAGCTTCTTCAAATCGACCTCCTTAACTACAATGGCCGGAACCTACAGTTGTAGTAATATAAAGTAATGGGGTTAGTACGCCACATGTACTAAGTATGGGTATATGCACATAACACTTAAGGACATGCATGAAAAGGATCATTTATCATCTCTTTAGAAAATATGATAGTCATATGAAAGTCTTCAATGCACATACCGTATAACATATACAAGTTAAAGCATGATCATAATCAAAGACATATTCTCATAGAGTCATGTTAACATTTCATATTCAATAGATCATATAGACACAACATACAAAACAGTTACCAATGACCTCATCCCCAACCTACAAGTGCAATTGTCATGTGAAGCCCCATAACCCCACACAACCAAGTAGATAAGATAGGAGACCATAAGTAAAGCCTTGCTTCATGTACTTTTAACATAAGTAGTCATCACCTCATATAACAATATAAGCAAATAACATATTCATCATAATGACCAATATCATATAAAAGTAACATCATGTATCATAATCATCATATCTTTCATGTTATCATATTCATAAGAACAATCTCCTAGGACTTCCCTTAGAGTCAACTTCTGCAATGTCTAGGTAGAGTCTCATACCCCTACCTATACTAATAGACTTCTTAAGTCACCCTAGTCAACGTTCATTTACTTGTCTTTCAGTTTGCATGAGGGAACATTCACATCAACCGACATAGACCATGTGAGCTAAAAATGGAATCCGGTGTCATGAAACCTCACACCGAAAGAAGGTGGTCTACCTGCAAAAGTAGAACCTAACATGACATAGCTATCTAGGTGGATCCACTAGCTAGTATCATATGGTCGCAACATAGTTCAAGAACCAGGAGATGTATTAGAGACCCAAAGTTCCACATTACATGGCAGCCTCAATCTTATGTGAATCATTGTGAAACTATCTTCCAACTAGGGAAAGGACACTTCTCATATCTAGTTCATCGGTGCTTAGCTTAATCCCTTTCTTCAATAACCTTTAAGTTGTCTTTTATCATAAACTTATCATAGGTCATAGGAGATTAACTCCTTGTATAACATGATCATAAGCTCTTTTAGATTAGATGAGAATTTCCTTTCATCATAACACTTCATATGTGAGATTAACATAACATAATCACCTTGTGAAAGCATACAAGGGATATCATAACTTGCATTTTTGTATTCTTATCATGATCTCACAATTTACATGTTCATAGCCCAGCATATTTACATAGCAACATCATACATTCCTTTCGTAATCATAGCATCATAATTATAGGCTAACATAAGCATTGAGAGTAATCACACTTAGAAGACTTAACTCTTGCTTCTAAGAATCTTATTCATCATACAATATTGATAATCATACATAGTGAATACTCAATGTAAAAATCAATAACAACTTATCAAATCATGTAAAAGATCAATTCATAGCGTAGGAGAAAGTAAACGGGTCGCTAAATTGTTCATTCAAGTCTTAATTCCAATCCTAACGTTTACACATTATCAAATACCATAAACAACACATTCGAAACCATCACTTAGAGAAATATCATGTATCACACGACATTCAAACATTATCAATCAATTACTCAACAATTCGTGCGAAATTCAATATAGAAAACGTTTACTTTTCATTAAAAATCATAAATCTATGGTTAGGAAGAAAATCCATTTTGTAGAGTAAAAACCCTAGTATTTGAAGTTCTTGAAAACTTATCTTGAAAAGACCTCTTGGGGAAAGAAATCCCAAGATTGAAAAATCCATACCTTATAGATGAAGAATTCACAAAAATCTGATTGGAAACTTTGAAACCTTCGTCTTCTCCCTTAAGCTTTTCTTGTTCTTCAATGGAGTTTGGAAAAGAGTGTGTTCTTGAGAGATTGAGAGAAAATTCGTTTGATCTTATTTTGGACGTGTAAAAGTTGTCTAAAACTTACCTCATATCAATATATAGTCGTCCCATGAATTACCCAAAAGACCCTCCACTTAAATGGGTCTTTTTAATAAGTTAAATTACCAAAACGCTCCTCCTAAATTGACTAAAAATCAGAGAGCATTTGACTTAGCCAAATTCTTAAAATTTGCTAAGTGTCTCGGGTTTGACCATGAATTTAAATTAATTAATTAAGTTGCTAATTAATTAATTAAGTGACCTAGGATAATTACTAAAGTACCCCTAAGTCACTTGGACCATAACCATTCCCTTTGGACCATCCTAGGTTAGGTACTAGGATGTTTCTTTAGTTAGCTACTCGGCTAGTGTCACCAGGTTAAGTCTTAGGATTTTGGGCACACTAGTTAGTTCAGTTTTCTTAGTCCTAAGTTAGTTAGCTAGTTAGGTAAGTTAGTTAGAACCTAGGATTTGTTAGGAAGCTCGGCCCTACATGGCTTGACCCAACGCGTGCCGACCACCTAACCGCCCTAACCGAATCGGTTGGTCTTGGTCGCTTGTCTCTCGGTCGGTAGCACATGTGCTTGCACATGTGTTGCTGTGCACTTTCCTAAACGTGCACTCTGTAGTTTCACTTGAAAAGTTCACTTCTTGTCCAAGGATCCTCACTATGTCCTTGGGCACTGCTTAATCTACATGATCATTTTAAATGATCATGTGATATGGTACCTAGGCTTGACACTTGGATGCCTAGTACCTAATGTGTGTAAGCGATGAAAATAAGAATTTTAGCTTAGGGTCTTCATTGCAAGTAAATTCCTAAACAAGCTTGGAATGAAGCATTTGAACATCAAAGTGTATTTTAAGTTACTTGTATATACATAGAAATTGGCTAACACCCTTAAGCCAATATTTTCTAACATGCCCAATATTACTCAATATTGGGCATTGGGATGCCGATTTACCTCAATACATATTCTTAAAACCAAATAGACTCTTCACTAGACAAGTACATTTTCTGGAAACACCATTTTAAGAATTATTAAATAGATTAAGCTCTAGTCTAAGTCATGAAATTTCCGGAGTGTTACATGAACCTACCTTCCCTAATTGGGAAGGGGCACTCCTCACTACTAGTTCACTTTGTGCTAAGCTAGATTCACTTTTTTGAAATATCTTTAAGCCTTTATTAATCATCATAGCTTAGTATAGGTCATATAGGACTAAGCACTTTCTGTATCATCATCATTTGATCATTAGGAATTGCATGAGAATATCCTTTCAATACAACCCTCACATGTGAGATTAACACATTATCATCATCATGTCACAGTAAGACACATAGGTAATTAATAACCAACCTTATATCATTACATCTTAATCATCTCACAATCCATATACTCAAGATATTTCAATTAAATTCATCATACCATCACCTATATAATCTAATAATAATCAACACTTCAATTGACCATCATTATTATGTATAAGTCATCACAACTGATGTAAGGATTCAAGATCATATGTCTTACAAATTAACCTTCACAAGCCTTCTTACATGATCCTACAATCAACCAACCATATTCATCCATTAATAGGATTAATAAAATCATACAATACTAATTAACACAAGAAGTAAGTCAATTGCATCATCACTAACCAATTCAACATCAATTCATCACCTACGGTTAGAGAAATAAGGTCAATTCATGATCTCTTTCATAGAACTAGGTATAACATAAAAAACTACCCTAACTAACCAATATTCATCACAATATATCAATAATAATCAAAATCAATCAAGAACAATACAATTTGAAACATAAATTTCGGATTAGGAATGAAACACATGTTTTTCTCAACTTTTAGAAATCAATTTTGAAGAACCCTTTGGGGAAAGGACTCCCAAAGGTGGAGAGTTTCCATACCTTGTTAATACTTGATGATTGATGGAGAAAAAGTATAAATCTTGAATCCATAAGCCATTTGACCTTAGTCATCTATGGAATCTTCTTTAGACAGAGAGAAAGTAGAGAGAAGGAAGAGAGATTTGAGTTTTGGGAATAGAAGGTGTTTGGTTAGTTTAATTAGGCTTAGGTCATTATATAGTTATTGAATTAACTTAATTAGACCTCCCTTAACACTTAATTAAAAAACTAACCAACTAACTAATTAAATGAAAACACTTAAAATTGGACAACCCTTAACAAACCAGACCTACGAGACCCCGACCTATGGTCCATAAGTCAGTCGACAGCCCCTGCACCCACCGTCCTACACAACCATCGTTTGTGTTGGATACTGGTCTTATTTACCAGTCTGGGATTTTGTACCAGTCTGGGAGCAATCGACGCCTCGTCGATTGGCTTTGTAGGTAGCCACAACAAGCACAACGTTTTGGGGTAAAATTGAAGGGTCCTCTCCAAGGACCCTTAAGGTTGTCCTTGGGGAGTCATACCCGGATTTTTCGACCCTAAATGCACTCTAACACTTTCTTGATACCTTTCCACCAAATTTCATCAAATTGCAACTCCTAAAACCCCATAGAATATGCCAAGGAACACTAGCACCTATTTCACTAGTCTCTGGACGTCATGGACGTTTCTTGACATCTTGACTCTAAAAATTCCTATATAATTTATATACATTATTTTATGTCTTCAAACAGTGTTACCAACCTTAGAAAAACATGTGAGGCTCTAGTTTAGGTCATGGACTTTCGGAGTGTTACACACAAAAAGGTATATGAGAAGGTACCATTTCTTAGTCCTACAAACTCATAATACCCCTACCAAGAATGAGTCTGATACGGCTTCCACTAAAGGTCTATTAGGATATCTCTATTGAATTTCTTAAACATGTCGTTCTAGCCAACCTATATCTAACTCTATCATTCCACTTAAGAAGGGTGTAACAACCCGCAAGTACACCCTAGAAGTTAGAGCCCTCTTGAGTCGCCACACGGCACGAAGGTCTTGCACGAGACTCTTAGCTAAGGAACAAGTCTCATCATCACAACCAAACATAAATACACATATTAATATCTTAACGTCACGACCCTTTACATCTAAACAAAAGAATACTAAGTCTTTTAAAATGTCTTTTAAAGAAAGAACTAAAATAAGCATTGTCTACTTTCTCTAACATACGAGGACATACCAATCTTGAGAGAATTGATTCCCAAGCTTTGCCTTCTTAGAAATATTCACTTGCCTTCCACCTATACTTTTGAAATATAAAAGAGTATTGAGTTAGTACAAACATTGTACTAAGAATGGCATTATGTAAAATCATCCAAAAGAGGTCATTATAGTAAAAATGTACTTTTCCTGCTATTTTAGTAAAACCTTCATGAATCAAGTTACAAAACATCAAATAAATCATCAGTTACCATATAAGGTAAAACATTCATACTTTTCAACCTTAAGTTATACATATAGTAAACCCATTTATCATATAACTATTCCTATCCCAAGTTATCCTATGACTCACCTAGGTAATACATGATGAGACCGCCCATAAAACCTCTTTAATACACACCTAAGTGGTATTTAAGACTACCAAGGATAAGCATATTTCATTTAATTTAACAAGTAAACATTAAATACTAAAGACACTAGAGGAACATACATGCATTTAGAAAGTGCACATAAGACCATCCTCCAAGTCAACCCCCAAGTTACACTTAGTGCAATGTGAAAGTAGCATCGCATACTAGTACTCCCACCTTAGTGCTCCTTGAGAATTCCACTAGACTAGGCACATCACATTCATCATTTACATGACTTTCATCATACACTACATTATATCAACATGCTTACTTAACATTAGACAAAAAGTTACATTACTTCATTAACATCATGTAATGACCCATTCATACATTTTCATAAAAGGACACACCAAGACTCCCTCCAAATGTCTACTTTTGAAATGGATAGATAGTGTCCTATTCCACCACCTACCCTAAGTAGTGCACCCTTAAGAAGACTTAGTTCATTAACATTCATTTGTGAGGTCTAGATTTAACCGACATAAACCATGAGAGCTAGACATGGAATCTCGGTATTAACCCCTAACGGATGAGGGATCCCTACTTTCCTAAGGTAAGGTCATAATCTTCGTCTTTGCATGTATGTCCAATAGCTATACCTACGCGGACACATAGTTATGAGATAAGAAGATTGCCACTAAGTAACTCAATCTCAAATATTGATGAGAACTCACCTTAAGAGGTACATTGAATACAAAATCTCTACGCACGAAGTGTACCCACCCCTTTTTAGAATCCTCTTAGTGTAAAGAATAACTCCCCCATAGATTCTTAAACATTCATAGATCATAGGTTAAGGTAACTATTTAGCATCGCATCTCAATTAAAAAAGATTACTTATCCCTAAAGGTTACTTTTGAATACAACTTCTCAACTCTCAAAGGCCACCTAACCTCCAACTTATCTTGGAAATCTCATGGGAATAGTGAAGTTGCTAGTAAACACTTAATCTCAACTAACAAAGAGTGTCCACCCAAAAATCACCCTTTTCATTACTAGAATTATTTAGGATTAGTAGGGATGGTCTAGACACTTCATCTCTACTCACTATGAGTGTCTACCCTACAATCCCCCATTTAAGTGTATATTTAGCCCCTTGAGCATAACATTGACAAATACACATTTTCATACATAGAGTTTAAGAGAATGAAGGCCTCAGTAAGTCATAATTCCATTTGGTTGTTATGTTTATGTTATTACATGAGTTTATATGGTCTTGTCTCTTGTGTTGTTATGCCTTCATGTTAGAATTTCACGAGAGTGAATTCTTGAATTTTGAGCATGTTTCACTCTAAAGGAGTAGTGTTCACTGTAAAGAATTTCAAAATTTGAATTAATTACCTTTTCATTAATTATGCTCTCAATATGTGTAGAAATGATGCGTAAGAGCATGACTCATGTTGTAGAAGGTAGTTCCTCCATAAATGATGAAATGAGTAAGTGGTTTGAATTTTGGAACTTGTTTCAACTTGCTTATGTTGCTTAATTTCTTAATGATGTGAAGTTGGTGCTCCTTGTCAGTTTGGTCCTTGAGTATGAATTTCTTGACATTGATAATTTGTGTGGTATGCTTCTAGTTGTGTACTTGAAGTCCTCGAAAGTATTTAAGTGTCATTCGAGGACTAATGTTCCCAAGTGGAGGAGTATTGTTACGCACTAAAAATTAATAGATCAAACTAGAGCTTCACATGTGTTTCAAGAGTTAATGATGTATTAAAATAGTATATTTTTGCATTAGAACTTCGTAGAGTTTGGGAGAGTTTGGAAATCAAATGCCCAAGACGTCCGAAAAATAGTCAAAGTTGAACTAGTGTGTCGTAGTGTTTTGTAGTGAAGTTTTGGGGGATGATTTGAGAGTTAAATTGAGTGTAAATGGTTCCAATGCGTAGAGGGATGTACCAAGTGTCAAAACGTCCGAGTATGACTCCTCGGGGACCACTCGAAGGGCCCCCATGGGTCAAGATGATGTCCAAGGCAGCGTGCAGGGGCAGGATCTGGAGCCCTACATCGCGACGTGCCCTTGACACGTGGTTCACTGCCTCAAAATGTTGAGAGTAAGAATCTGGAGCTTGCTCCGCGACGCCCAGCCAAGTCTCAGATTTGGCCGCGATGTTTTTAAGTCAAATTTCAAGTTGGAAAAGGGTCCAAATGGTGTGTGGGTCTTTTGGGAACTTTGGGGATCATTTTTGGACTGATTTAGGTCATTTTAAACCTAATTTTACCCATAATTTCCACATCTAAAGATCAAATCAAATTCTCTCCAAAACCTTCTCTCCAAAAACCACCATTATTGAAGAAGCTTCAAGCTCCAAGGAAGAGGACCAAGTTCTTCACGTTTTCTTCACAGAATTCTTGTGGGTTTCTTCATATTAATGTATGGTAGTCATCCTTGAAACTTTTTTCATTCAAGGAGCCTTTCAAAGACATTTCAAAAAGGATTTCAAATTTCAATCTTCTTTATTCTTTGACTCTAAGTATGGGTCTTTGCATGAAAATGTTTTATTGATTAAAGAGAGTTGTTCTTAGCTTTAAATGACTATTTTAGTGTCAAAACCCCAATGGAATCATGTCTATTCTTTTATCAACTTTTGGCTTATGAAATAGGTTTTATGAGCATGATTATATAATGTTAAGGTTAGTGTTTCTTGGTGGTTTTATTGGGTTTTAGCTACTTCACTAAGGACTATTTAATGATGACTTATTCAATTATTTGTGAATAGTTGATAATGGCTTGGATGAAGGGTAAGTTGTTCTATATTTGTTAAGTTATGTTGAAATGTTGTTGAGTGGTATGGTCCACCTTTGGTGGCGGTGTTTACTTGAATTATTTGAAGTTATATGAATATTGCGAGAATGGCCTTGAAGGCATGATATGTGAAGTGAAGTGATAATTTTGATATGTATAGGTATGGTATGTGTTGGAATGTACATATGAGCATTTTGAAGGTTTATGTCTAAATGAAGTATGCATTTGATATGTGAAGTATGATAATGTGTGAATTGCGATTAATGTGAGTTGAGCATGTCTAGAAGTCAATGTTATGAATATTGGACATTATGTGAAAGGTGTGATCACATGTGCTCACACACACACACTTGAATGCATGAATGAAGTCAATGAATGAAAATGGGGGATTGTAGGGTAGACACTCTTCGTGAGTAGAGATGAAGTGTCTAGACCATGCTTACTATTCCTAAGTATGAAAAAGGGGGATTTTTGGGTGAACGGTCTTCGAGAGTAGAGATTAAGTGTTCAGTAGCAACCTCACTATTAACAATGAGCTTTCCAAGATAGGTTGTAGGTCGGATACCCTTCGTGATTTGAGATGGGGTGTTCAATAGTTGTACCCTAACCTATATTCAATGAGTGTTTAAGACTCCGTGGGGGTGTTATGCTTAGCACCGAGAAGATTTGAAGAAGGGGTGGGTTCACTTTGTGAGTAGAGATGTTGTATCAAATGTACCTCTTGAGATGGATGCTACTCGTAAGTAGAGAGTGAGTTACTTAGTAGCAATCTCCTTATCCCTTAACTATGAGCCCGCGTAGGTGTAGCTATTGGAGAACCCATGTAAAGGCTAAAGAATATGACCCTACCTTAGGCAAGTAGGGATCCCTCATCCCGTAAGGGTAGTACCGGGATTCCATGTCAAGCTCTCATGGTCTATGTCGGTTAAAGCTATCCCCCATAAAATAATGTAAAGTACTAAGTCTTCTTAAGGGTGTACTACTTAGGGTAGGTGGTGGAATGGGACGCTACGTATCCATTGCACAAGTAGACATTTGGAGGGAGTCTTGGTGTGTCCTTATATGAAATATATGAATGGGTCATGATATGATGTAAATGAAAGCAATGTGACTTTATGTCTAATGTTAAGAAAGCATGTTAAAGTTATGTATTGTATGATTGAGCTTATGAATAATGAATGTAGTGTATCTAATCTCATGGAATCCTCAAGGAGCACATAGCGGGGGTAGTAGTATGGGATGCTACTCTCACATTGCACTTTGTGTGACTTATAAGTCCACTTTAGAGGGGTACTTGTGGGAAGTTCTTAAATGCAAGTATGTTTCTCTAGTGTCTTTAGTATGGATTGCTTATTTGTAAATGAGATGAAGTAAGCCTATCCCTAGTAGTCTTAAGGATCTCTTGAGTAGATATTGGAAGGTTGTATGGGCGATCCCCTTATGTCTTACTTTGGGGAGACTTTGGACAACTTAGGATAGGAGTAGTTCATGGGTGATTTTAGGTTCACTGTAGGTATGCTATTATGTTTAGAAAAATGGATGTTTTGCCCTACGTGATAAATGATGGTTTTAAATGATGTCTTGTGACTTAATTCATGAAGGATTTTATCAAATAAGCATGACTTGTATGTTTCAACCTAATTTTCCCTTTTTGCATGATTTTGCATAATGTCATACTTAGTACATTGTTTGTATTAACCCCATCCTTTTCTATACTATATAAGTATAGGTTTGAAGCGAGTTGAAGGTTAGAAGGCAAGCTTGGGATGTTGACTCACTCAAGACTCGGTATGTCCCCATATATTCAAGGACATAGTCTATGTTTCTTTTAGTTTCTCCTTTAAGACTTGTAAAGGCTTATTATGTATTTCTTTCAATGTTAAGGGTCGTGTCCGTAAGATATTTATGTCGAGTGTATATGTTTGCTTGTTACGATGATATTATCCTTAGTATTTATAAAATAAGTTTCTTTATTACTATGTTATTGTGAGAATTTTAAATTTCCGCACAACTTTTAATGTCTTATGTAATGAACGATAGCTAAGAGGATTGTGCAAGACCATTGAAAGGTTGAGCACGCCTTGTTTCGATCCAAGGGTGCTCCCTAACTTCAAGGGGGTACTTGCGGGTAGTAACAAACTTGGTATCAGAGCATAAGGTGTTGGGAAACAGTTTAGGGTCAAAAGTCTCAGAAGCCACGTCTAGTAGAGTCTTGTTCATTGGTGTGATTCGCGAAACATCTATGGACGAGAGGCTATAGGACGATAGAAGTTGCACTCTTCTTCTTTTCTATAGTGTAGTGCCTTAGAGTTGAGTTCTATAAGATTCTTTTCTCAAACTCTTCTCTTGTGATTATAGGACATGAATACTAGAAGGACACCCACTAGAAGGGAGGAGGGAGAAGTAGCTAACGAGAGAGTTCCTCTCTAGAATGAGCAAGTCCTTATAGTGGACCAAGAGGAGGTGAACAGAGAGGTTCCTCATCCGGAACCTCAAGGACCTCAAGTACCCCAAATGCGTCCAATGCCCCAAGGTCCTCAAGATCCCTATGTTGAAGGGGATATGACTAATGCGGAAATAAGGGCTGCCCTTAGGTTCTTGACCCAACTGATGATGACTCAAGATCATGTCGTCACTAATCATGTGGTTGCGCAAGCTAACCTAGGAGTTGGACCTCAACCCAATGTGAGTACTCCCGCTTCTAAAATCTAGGATTTCATGAGGATGAACCCTCCTACTTTCCATGGCACTAAAGTGGATGAAGATCCACAAGGCTTCATAGATATGGTGTTCAAAGTGGTGGATGATATGGGTGTGACTCCTAGAGAGAAAGTGGAACTAGACGCTTACCAACTTAAGGATGTGGCTCAAGTGTGGTTTGATCAATGTAGACAGGAGAGAACCATAAGGGAAGCTCCGGTAGAGTGGGAAGTGTTTAAAACGACTTTTCTTGATAGGTTCTTTCCCATAGAGTTGAGGGAAAGGAAGTTAGTGGAATTCATGAACCTTCATCGAATGAGTGTTGAGGAGTATTCTCTCAAGTTCACCCAAATCTCTAAATATGCCCCAACCTTGGTATCCAACTCTAGGTCTAGGATGAATAAGTTTGTGATGGGGTATCTAGTATGGTTGAGAAACAATGTCGTACGGCTATGCTCCATAATGATGTGGATATCTCTAGGCTCATGTTGTATGCTCAGCAAATTGAAGAGTCCAACCTTAGGGAGATGAATAGGGATGGAAAGAGTCCTAGATCGGATGAGTCAAGTCAACCTAAGTCTAAGAAGAGGTTCTTTAACCAAGACTCTTCCATGGGTAACAAAGATAGAGTTTTCAACCAAAATTCACAAGGAGGTGGTTATGCTTATGAGAGGCCTAGGTGTACTAGTTGTGGGAAACAACACTTGGGTAGGTGTGTTTCCGGCACTGATGGTTACTTTGGATGTGGTAATAGGGGCCATAAGATGAGATATTGCCCTAACCTCAAAGGTAAAGGGAATGAGGTCAACCAAGCTCCTCATGATGTTACGGATCCCAATGCTCCTAAGAGGAATCGTTTCTATGATCTCGGAGCTAAAGAAGCGACTATTCCGGAGAGAAGGCCTCGGTAAGTCATAATTCCTTTGGTTGTTATGTTTATGTTATGATATGAGTTTATATGGTCTTGTCTCTTGTGTTGTTATGTTTTCATGTTAGAATTTCTCGAGAGTGAATTCTTGAATTTTGAGCATGTTTCACTGTAAAGGTGTAGTGTTCACTGTAAAGAATTTTAAAATTTGAATTAATTACCTTTTCATGAATGATGGTCTCAATATGTGTAGAAATGATGCGTAAGAGCATGACTCATGTTGGAGAAGGTAGTTCCTCCATAAATGATGAAATGAGTAAGTGGTTTGAATTTTGGAACTTGTTCCAACTTGCTTATGTTGCTTAATTGCTTAATGATGTGAAGTTGGTGCTCCTTGTCAGTTTGGTCCTTGAGTATGAATTTCTTGACATTGATAATTTGTGTGGTATGCTTCTAGTTGTGTACTTGAAGTCCTCGAAAGTATTTAAGTGTCATTCGAGGAGGAATGTTCCCAAGTGGGGGAGTATTGTTACCCCTAAAAATAAATAGATCAAACTAGAGCTTCACATGTGTTTCAAGAGTTAATGATGTAATAAAATAGTATATTTTTTCATTAGAACTTCGTAGAGTTTGGGAGCGTTTGGAAATCAAATGCCCAAGACGTCCGAAAAATAGTCAAAGTTGAACTAATGTGTCGTAGTGTTTGTAGTGAAGTTTTGGGGATGATTTGAGAGTTAAATTGAGTGTAAATGGTTCCAATGCGTAGAGGGATGTACCAAGTGTCAAAATGTCCGAGTATGACTCCTCGGGGACCACTCGAAGCCCCCATGGGTCAAGATGCTGTTCAAGGCAGCGTGCAGGGGCAGGATCTGGAGCCCTACCTCGCGACGCGCCCTTGACACGTGGTTCACTTCCTCAAAATGTTGAGAGGAAGAATCTGGAGCTTGCTCCGCGACGCCCATCCAAGTCCCAGATTTGGCCGCGACGTTTTTAAGTCAAATTTCAAGTTGGAAAAGGGTCCAAATGGTGTGTGGGTCTTTTGGGAACTTTGGGGATCATTTTTGGACTGATTTAGGTCATTTTAAACCTCATTTTACCCATAATTTCCACACCTAAACATCAAATCAAATTCTCTCCAAAACCTTCTCTCCAAAAACCACCATTATTGAAGAAGCTTCAAGCTCCAAGGAAGAGGACCAAGTTCTTCACGTTTTCTTCACCGAATTCTTGTGGGTTTCTTCATATTAATATATGGTAGTCACTCTTGAACCTTCTTTCATTCAAGGAACCCTTTCAAAGACATTTCAAAAAGGATTTCAAATTTCAATCTTCTTTATTCTTTGACTCTAAGTATGGGTCTTTGCATGAAAATGTTTTATTGATTAAAGAGAGTTGTTCTTAGCTTTAAATGATTATTTTAGTGTCAAAACCCCAATGGAATCATGTCTATTCTTTTATCAACTTTTGTCTTATGAAATGGGTTTTATGAGCATGATTATTTAATGTTAAAGTTAGTGTTTCTTGGTGGTTTTATTGGGTTTTAGCTACTTCCCTAAGGAGTATTTAATGATGACTTATTCAATTAATTGTGAATAGTTGATAATGGCTTGGATGAAGGGTAAGTTGTTCTATATTTGTTAAGTTATGTTGAAATGTTGTTGAGTGGTATGGTCAACCTTTGGTGGCTGTTTACTTGAATTATTTGAAGTAATATGAATATTGCGAGAATGGCCTTGAAGGCATGATATGTGAAGTGAAGTGATAATTTTGAGTATGTGTAGTGGTATGTGTTGGAATGTAGATATGAGCATTTTGAAGGTTTATGTCTAAATGAAGTATGCATTTGATATGTGAAGTATGATACTGTAGGTAAGGGAAGCTATATACTAATGTTTCACGCAAATGTGAGATGTGCTATATTTTGCCCTACGGCTAAATGATGGTTTGTAAATGAATGTCTTGTTGACTATCTTAATTCATGTAAGGATTTTATCAAAATACAGCACATGACTTGTATGTTCAACCTAAATTTTCCCTTTTTGCATGATTTTGCAGTAATGTCTACTTTAGTACATTGTTTGTATTAACCCCATCCCTTTTTCTCTTATCACTATATAGTCATATGGTTTTGCAAGCAGAGTTGAAGGTTTAGGAAGGCAAGCTTGGGAGTTGATCTCTACCGACTCGGTATGTCCCCATATAAATGTTTCAAGGACACTGGTCTAATGTTTCTCTTTTAGTTTCTCCTTTAAGACTTGTAAAGGCTTATTATGTATGTTCTTTCAATGTTAAGGGTCGTGTCGTAAGATATTTATTCGTAGTGTATATAGTTTGCCTTTTTACGATGATATTTCCTTTTAGTATGTTAAAAATGTAATTTTCTTATATTACTATTTATTGTGAGAATTTTAAATTTTTCCGCACAATCTTTTAATGTCTTATGTTATTGAACCGATAGCCTTAAGAGGATTGTGGCAAGACGCATTGAAAGCGTAGGAGGCACGCCTTGTTTCGAATACAAAGGGTGCTCCCTAACCTTCCAAGGGGGTACTTGCCGGTAGTAACAAAATCTGGTATCAGAGCCATAAGGTGTGCGAAACAGTTTAGGGTCAAAAGTCTGAGAACCACGTCTAGTAAGAGTCTTGTTCATTGGTTGTGTGATTCGCGAACATCTATGGACCGAGAGGCTATGGGACGATAGAAGTGCACGTCTTCTTCTATTCTTATAGTGTTAGTGCCTTTAGGAGTTGCAGCTTCCTAATAAGATTCTTTCTCAACCTCTCTCTTCGTGATATATAGGCACATGAATACATAGAAAGTACATCCCACTAGAAGCTGAGGAGAGGGGAGAAAGAAGCTAATCGAGGAGAGTTTTCTCTCTAGACAGTGTGAGCGCAAGTACATTATAGTGGATCAAGAGGAGGGTTGAACGAGAGCGTTCCCATCCGGAACCTCAGAGGACTCAAGCTACCCCAAATGCGTCAATGCCCAAAGGTCCTCAAGATCCCTATTTGTTGAAGGTGGATCAGACTAATCGTGGAACATAAGGGCTCGCTCTTACGCGTTTCTATGACCCAACTGATGATCGACTCAAAAGATCATGTCCCGTCACTAATCATGTGGTTGCGCAGCTAACACATAGGAGTTGGACCTAAACCCAAATGTCGAGTAATAACTCCCGCTTCTAAAATCCATAGCGAATTTCATCGAGGATATGAACCCTCCTACTTTCCATGGCCAATGAAAGTGGCATGAAGTCCACAAGGCTTCATAGATTGTCGGTGTGTCCAAAGTGTGTGCAATGATTCATGGGCTGTGACTCCTAGAGAAGAAAGCGGAACTATGACGCTTACCAATTAAGGATGTGGCTCAAGTTGTGGTTTGATCAATGTAGACAGGAAGAGAACCATAGGGAACTCCGTAGAGTGGGAAGTGTTTTAATAACGGCTTTTCTGATCGGCGGAGAGTTTGGAAATCAAATGCCCAAGACGTCCGAAAAAATAGTCAAAGTTGAACTAGTGTGTCGTAGTGTTTTGTAGTGAAGTTTTGGGGGATGATTTGAGAGTTAAATTGAGTGTCAATGGTTCCAATGCATAGAGATATGTACCAAGTGTCAAAACATCCGAGTATGACTCCTCGGGGACCACTCGAAGGGCCCCCATTGGTCAAGATGCTGTCCAAGGCAGCGTGCAGGGGCAGTATCTGGAGCCCTACCTATCGCGAACGCGCCTTTGACACGTGGTTCACTTCCTCAAAATGTTGAGAGGAAGAGATCTGGAGCTTGCTCCGCGACGCCCATCCAAGTCCCAGATTTGGCCGCGCGACGTTTTTAAGTCAAATTTCAAGTTGGAAAAGGGTCCAAATGGTGTGTGGGTCTTTTGGGAACTTTGGGGATCATTTTTGGACTGATTTAGGTCATTTTAAACCTCATTTACCCATAATTTCCACACCTAAAATCAAATCAAATTCTCTCCAAAACCTTCTCTCCAAAAACCACCATTATTGAAGAAGCTTCAAGCTCCAAGGAAGAGGACCAAGTTCTTCACGTTTTCTTCCACGAATTCTTGTGGGTTTCTTCATATTAATGTATGGTAGTCATCCTTGAACTTTTTCATTCAAGGAGCCTTTCAAAGACATTTCAAAAAGGATTTCAAATTTCAATCTTCTTTATTCTTTGACTCTAAGTATGGGTCTTTGCATGAAAATGTTTTATTGATTAAAGAGATATGTTCTTAGCTTTAAATGACTATTTTAGTGTCAAAACCCCAATGGAATCATGTCTATTCTTTTATCAACTTTTGGCTTATGAAATGGTTTTATGAGCATGATTATTTAATGTTAAGTTAGTGTTTCTTGTGTGGTTTTATTGGGTTTTAGCTACTTCACTAAGGACTATTTAATGATGACTTATTCAATTATTTGTGAATAGTTGATAATGGCTTGGATGAAGGGTAAGTTGTTCTATATTTGTTAAGTTATGTTGAAATGTTGTTGAGTGGTATGGTCCACCTTTGGTGGCGGTGTTTACTTGAATTATTTGAAGTTATATGAATATTGCGAGAATGGCCTTGAAGGCATGATATGTGAAGTGAAGTGATAATTTTGATATGTGTAGGTATGGTATGTGTTGGAATGTACATATGAGCATTTTGAAGGTTTATGTCTAAATGAAGTATGCATTTGATATGTGAAGTATGATAATGTGTGAATTGCGATTAATGTGAGTTGAGCATGTCTAAAAGTCAATGTTATGAATATTGGACATTATGTGAAAGGTGTGATCACATGTGCTCACACACACACACTTGAATGCATGAATGAAGTCAATGAATGAAAATGGGGGATTGTAGGGTAGACACTCTTCGTGAGTAGAGATGAAGTGTCTAGACCATGCTTACTATTCCTAAGTATGAAAAAGGGGGATTTTGGGGTGAACAGTCTTCGTGAATAGAGATTAAGTGTTTAGTAGCAACCTCACTATTAACAATGAGCTTTCCAAGATAGGTTGGAGGTCGGATACCCTTCGTGATTTGAGATGGGGTGTTCAATAGTTGTCCCCTAACCTATATTCAATGAGTGTTTAAGACTCCGTGGGGGTGTTATGCTTAGCACCGAGAAGATTTGAAGAAGGGGTGGGTTCACTTTGTGAGTAGAGATGTTGTATCGAATGTACCTCTTGAGATGGATGCTTCTCGTAAGTAGAGAGTGAGTTACTTAGTAGCAATCTCCTTATCCCTTAACTATGAGCCCGCGTAGGTGTAGCTATTGGAGAACCCATGTAAAGGCTAAAGAATATGACCCTACCTTAGGCAAGTAGGGATCCCTCATCCCGTAAGGGTAGTACCGGAAATCCATGTCAAGCTCTCATGGTCTAGTCGGTTAAAAAGCTATCCCCATAAAATAATGTAAAGTACTAAGTCTTCTTAAGGGTGTACTACTTAGGGTAGGTGGTGGAATGGGACGCTACGTATCCATTGCACAAGTAGACATTTGGAGGAGTCTTGGTGTGTCCTTATATGAAATATATGAATGGGTCATGATATGATGTAAATGAAAGCAATGTGACTTTATGTCTAATGTTAAGAAAAGCATGTTAAAGTTATGTATTGTATGATTGAACTTATGAAGAATGAATGTAGTGTATCTAATCACATGGAATCCTCAAGGAGCACATAGCGGGGTAGTAGTATGGGATGCTATTCTCACATTGCACTTTGTGTGACTTATAAGTCCACTTTAGAGGGGTACTTGTGGGAAGTTTCTTAAATGCAAGTATGTTTTCTAGTGTCTTTAGTATGGATTGCTTATTTGTAAATGAGATGAAGTAAGCCTATCCCTAGTAGTCTTAAGGATCTCTTGAGTAGATATTGGAAGGTTGTATGGGCGATCCCCTTATGTCTTACTTTGGGGAGACTTTGGACAACTTAGGATAGGAGTAGTTCATGGGTGATTTTAGGTTCACTGTAGGTATGCTATTATGTTTAGAAAAATGGATGTTTTGCCCTACGTGATAAATGATGGTTTTAAATGATGTCTTGTGACTTAATTCATGAAGGATTTTATCAAATAAGCAATGACTTGTATTCAACCTAATTTTCCCTTTTTGCATGATTTTGCATAATGTCATACTTAGTACATTGTTTGTATTAACCCATCCTTTTCTATATACTATATATAAGTATAGGTTTTGAAGCGAGTTGAAGGTTAGAAGGCAAGCTTGGGATGTTGACTCTCTCAAGACTCGGTATGTCCCCATATATTCAAGGACATAGTCTATGTTCTTTTAGTTTCTCCTTTAAGACTTGTAAAGGCTTATATATGTATTTCTTTCAATGTTAAGGGTCGTGTCCGTAAGATATTTATGTCGAGTGTATATGTTTGCTTGTTACGATGATATTATCCTTAGTATTTTATAAAATAAGTTTCTTTATTACTATGTTATTGTGAAGAATTTTAAATTTCCGCACAACTTTTAATGTCTTATGTAATGAACGATAGCTAAGAGGATTGTGCAAGACCATTGAAAGGTTGAGCACGCCTTGTTTCGATCCAAGGGTGCTCCCTAACTTCAAGGGGGTACTTGCGGATAGTAACAAACTTGGTATCAGAGCATAAGGTGTTGGGAAACAGTTTAGGGTCAAAAGCCTTAGAAGCCACGTCTAGTAGAGTCTTGTTCATTGGTGGGATTCGCGAAACATCTATGGACGAGAGGCTATAGGACGATAGAAGTTGCACTCTTCTTCTTTTATATAGTGTAGTGCCTTAGAGTTGAGTTCTATAAGATTTTTTCTCAAACTCTTCTTCTTGTGATTATAGGACATGAATACTAGAAGGACACCACTAGAAGGGAGGAGGGAGAAGTAGCTAACGAGAGAGTTCCTCTCTAGAATGAGCAAGTCCTTAAGTGGACAAGAGGAGAGGTGAACAGAGAGGTTCCTCATCCGGAACCTCAAGGACCTCAAGTACCCCAAATGCGTCCAATGCCCCAAGGTCCTCAAGATCCCTATGTTGAAGGGGATATGACTAATGCGGAAATAAGGGCTGCTCTTAGGTTCTTGACCCAACTGATGACGACTCAAGATCATGTCGTCACTAATCATGTGGTTGCGCAAGCTAACCTAGGAGTTGGACCTCAACCCAATGTGAGTACTCCCGCTTCTAAAATCTAGGATTTCATGAGGATGAACCCTCCTACTTTCCATGGCACTAAAGTGGATGAAGATCCACAAGGCTTCATAGATGTGGTGTTCAAAGTGGTGGATGATATGGGTGTGACTCCTAGAGAGAAAGTGGAACTAGACGCTTACCAACTTAAGGATATGGCTCAAGTGTGGTTTGATCAATGGAGACAGGAGAGAACCATAAGGGAAGCTCCGGTAGAGTGGGAAGTGTTTAAAACGATTTTCTTGATAGGTTCTTTCCATAGAGTTGAGGGAAAGGAAGTTAGTGGAATTCATGAACCTTCATCGAATGAGTGTTGAGGAGTATTCTCTCAAGTTCACCCAAATCTCTAAATATGCCCCAACCTTGGTATCCAACTCTAGGTCTAGGATGAATAAGTTTGTGATGGGGTATCTAGTATGGTTGAGAAACAATGTCGTACGGCTATGCTCCATAATGATGTGGATATCTCTAGGCTCATGTTGTATGCTCAGCAAATTGAAGAGTCCAACCTTAGGGAGATGAATAGGGATGGAAAGAGTCCTAGATCGGATGAGTCAAGTCAACCTAAGTCTAAGAAGAGGTTCTTTAACCAAGACTCTTCCATGGGTAACAAAGATAGAGTTTTCAACCAAAATTCACAAGGAGGTGGTTATGCTTATGAGAGGCCTAGGTGTACTAGTTGTGGGAAACAACACTTGGGTAGGTGTCTTTCCGGCACTGATGGTTACTTTGGATGTGGTAATAGGGGCCATAAGATGAGATATTGCCCTAACCTCAAAGGTAAAGGGAATGAGGTCAACCAAGATCCTCATGATGTTACGGATCCCAATGATCCTAAGAGGAATCGTTTCTACGATCTCGGAGATAAACAAGCGGCTATTCCGGAGAGAAGGCCTCAGTAAGTCATAATTCCTTTTGGTTGTTATGTTTATGTTATGATATGAGTTTATACGGTCTTGTCTCTTGTGTTGTGATGTTTTCATGTTAGAATTTCTCGAGAGTGAATTCTTGAATTTTGAGCATGTTTCACTGTAAAGGAGTAGTGTTCACTGTAATGAATTTCAAAATTTGAATTAATTACCTTTTCATGAATGATGGTCTCAATATGTGTAGAAATGATGCGTAAGAGCATGACTCATGTTGGAGAAGGTAGTTCCTCCATAAATGATGAAATGAGTAAGTGGTTTGAATTTTGGAACTTGTTCCAACTTGCTTATGTTGCTTAATTGCTTAATGATGTGAAGTTGGTGATCCTTGTCAGTTTGGTCCTTGAGTATGAATTTCTTGACATTGATAATTTGTGTGGTATGCTTCTAGTTGTGTACTTGAAGTCCTCGAAAGTATTTAAGTGTCATTCGAGGAGGAATGTTCCCAAGTGGAGGAGTATTGTTACGCACTAAAAATTAATAGATCAAACTAGAGCTTCACATGTGTTTCAAGAGTTAATGATGTACTAAAATAGTATATTTTTGCATTAGAACTTCGTAGAGTTTGGGAGAGTTTGGAAATCAAATGCCCAAGACGTCCGAAAAATAGTCAAAGTTGAACTAGTGTGTCGTAGTGTTTTGTAGTGAAGTTTTGGGGGATGATTTGAGAGTTAAATTGAGTGTCAATGGTTCCAATGCGTAGAGGTATGTACCAAGTGTCAAAACGTCCGAGTATGACTCCTCGGGGACCACTCGAAGGGCCCCCATGGGTCAAGATGCTGTCCAAGGCAGCGTGCAGGGGCAGGATCTGGAGCCCTACCTCGCGACGCGCCCTTGACACGTGGTTCACTTCCTCAAAATGTTGAGAGGAAGAATCTGGAGCTTGCTCCGCGACGCCCAGCCAAGTCCCAGATTTGGCCGCGACGTTTTTAAGTCAAATTTCAAGTTGGAAAAGGGTCCAAATGGTGTGTGGGTCTTTTGGGAACTTTGGGGATCATTTTTGGACTGATTTAGGTCATTTTAAACCTCATTTTACCCATAATTTCCACACCTAAAGATCAAATCAAATTCTCTCCAAAACCTTCTCTCCAAAAACCACCATTATTGAAGAAGCTTCAAGCTCCAAGGAAGAGGACCAAGTTCTTCACGTTTTCTTCACCGAATTCTTGTGGGTTTCTTCATATTAATATATGGTAGTCATCTTGAACCTTCTTTCATTCAAGGAGCCTTTCAAAGACATTTCAAAAAGGATTTCAAATTTCAATCTTCTTTATTCTTTGACTCTAAGTATGGGTCTTTGCATGAAAATGTTTTATTGATTAAAGAGATTGTTCTTAGCTTTAAATGATTATTTTAGTGTCAAAACCCCAATGGAATCATGTCTATTCTTTTATCAACTTTTGCTTATGAAATGGGTTTTATGAGCATGATTATTTAATGTTAAAGTTAGTGTTTCTTGGTGGTTTTATTGGGTTTTAGCTACTTCCCTAAGGAGTATTTAATGATGACTTATTCAATTAATTGTGAATAGTTGATAATGGCTTGGATGAAGGGTAAGTTGTTCTATATTTGTTAAGTTATGTTGAAATGTTGTTGAGTGGTATGGTCCACCTTTGGTGGCGGTGTTTACTTGAATTATTTGAAGTATATGAATATTGCGAGAATGGCCTTGAAGGCATGATATGTGAAGTGAAGTGATAATTTTGATATGTATAGGTATGGTATGTGTTGGAATGTAGATATGAGCATTTTGAAGGTTTATGTCTAAATGAAGTATGCATTTGATATGTGAAGTATGATAATGTGTGAATTGCGATTAATGTGAGTTGAGCATGTCTAAAGTCAATGTTATGAATATTGGACATTATGTGAAAGGTGTGATCACATGTGCTCACACACACACACTTGAATGCATGAATGAAGTCAATGAATGAAAATGGGGGATTGTAGGGTAGACACTCTTCGTGAGTAGAGATGAAGTGTCTAGACCATGCTTACTATTCCTAAGTATGAAAAAGGGGGATTTTGGGTGAACAGTCTTCGTGAAGTAGAGATTAAGTGTTTAGTAGCAACCTCACTATTAACAATGAGCTTTCCAAGATAGGTTGGAGGTCGGATACCCTTCGTGATTTGAGATGGGGTGTTCAATAGTTGTCCCCTAACCTATATTCAATGAGTGTTTAAGACTCCGTGGGGGTGTTATGCTTAGCACCGAGAAGATTTGAAGAAGGGGTGGGTTCACTTTGTGAGTAGAGATGTTGTATCGAATGTACCTCTTGAGATGGATGCTTCTCGTAAGTAGAGAGTGAGTTACTTAGTAGCAATCTCCTTATCCCTTAACTATGAGCCCGCGTAGGTGTAGCTATTGGAGAACCCATGTAAAGGCTAAAGAATATGACCCTACCTTAGGCAAGTAGGGATCCCTCATCCCGTAAGGGTAGTACCGGAAATCCATGTCAAGCTCTCATGGTCTAAGTCGGTTAAAGCTATCCCCCATAAAATAATGTAAAGTACTAAGTCTTCTTAAGGGTGTACTACTTAGGGTAGGTGGTGGAATGGGACGCTACGTATCCATTGCACAAGTAGACATTTGGAGGGAGTCTTGGTGTGTCCTTATATGAAATATATGAATGGGTCATGATATGATGTAAATGAAAGCAATGTGACTTTATGTCTAATGTTAAGAAAGCATGTTAAAGTTATGTATTGTATGATTGAACTTATGAATAATGAATGTAGTGTATCTAATCACATGGAATCCTCAAGGAGCACATAGCGGGGTTAGTAGTATGGGATGCTATTCTCACATTGCACTTTGTGTGACTTATAAGTCCACTTTAGAGGGGTACTTGTGGGAAGTTCTTAAATGCAAGTATGTTTCTCTAGTGTCTTTAGTATGGATTGCTTATTTGTAAATGAGATGAAGTAAGCCTATCCCTAGTAGTCTTAAGGATCTCTTGAGTAGATATTGGAAGGTTGTATGGGCGATCCCCTTATGTCTTACTTTGGGGAGACTTTGGACAACTTAGGATAGGAGTAGTTCATGGGTGATTTTGGTTCACTGTAGGTATGCTATTATGTTTAGAAAAATGGATGTTTTGCCCTACGTGATAAATGATGGTTTTAAATGATGTCTTGTGACTTAATTCATGAAGGATTTTATCAAATAAGCATGACTTGTATGTTTCAACCTAATTTTCCCTTTTTGCATGATTTTGCATAATGTCATACTTAGTACATTGTTTGTATTAACCCCATCCTTTTCTATACTATATAAGTATAGGTTTGAAGCGAGTTGAAGGTTAGAAGGCAAGCTTGGGAAGTTGACTCTCTCAAGACTCGGTATGTCCCCATATGTTCAAGGACATGGTCTATGTTTCTTTTAGTTTCTCCTTTAAGACTTGTAAAGGCTTATTATGTATTTCTTTCAATGTTAAGGGTCGTGTCCGTAAGATATTTATGTCGAGTGTATAAGTTGGCTTGTTACGATGATATTATCCTTAGTATTTATAAAATAAGTTTCTTTATTACTATTTATTGTGAGAATTTTAAATTTCCGCACAACTTTTCATGTCTTATGTAATGAACGATAGCTAAGAGGATTGTGCAAGACCATTGAAAGGTTGAGCACGCCTTGTTTCGATCCAAGGGTGCTCCCTAACTTCAAGGGGGTACTTGCGGGTAGTAACAAACTTGGTATCAGAGCATAAGGTGTTGGGAAACAGTTTAGGGTCAAAAGTCTGAGAACCCACATCTAGTAGAGTCTTGTTCATTGGTGTGATTCGCGAAACATCTATGGACGAGAGGCTATAGGACGATAGAAGTTGCACTCTTCTTCTTTTCTATAGTGTAGTCCCTTAGAGTTGAGTTCTATAAGATTCTTTTCTCAACCTCTTCTCTTGTGATTATAGGACATGAATACTAGAAGGACACCCACTAGAAGGGAGGAGGGAGAAGTAGCTAACGAGAGAGTTCCTCTCTAGAATGAGCAAGTCCTTATAGTGGACCAAGAGGAGGTGAACGGAGAGGTTCCCCATCCGGAACCTCAAGGACCTCAAGTACCCCAAATGCGTCCAATGCCCCAAGGTCCTCAAGATCCCTATGTTGAAGTGGATATGACTAATGTGGAAATAAGGGCTGCTCTTAGGTTCTTGACCCAACTGATGACGACTCAAGATCATGTCGTCACTAATCATGTGGTTGCGCAAGCTAACCTAGGAGTTGGACCTCAACCCAATGTGAGTACTCCCGCTTCTAAAATCTAGGATTTCATGAGGATGAACCCTCCTACTTTCCATGGCACTAAAGTGGATGAAGATCCACAAGGCTTCATAGATGTGGTGTTCAAAGTGGTGGATGATATGGGTGTGACTCCTAGAGAGAAAGTGGAACTAGACGCTTACCAACTTAAGGATATGGCTCAAGTGTGGTTTGATCAATGGAGACAGGAGAGAACCATAAGGGAAGCTCCGGTAGAGTGGGAAGTGTTTAAAACGACTTTTCTTGATAGGTTCTTTCCCATAGAGTTGAGGGAAAGGAAGTTAGTGGAATTCATGAACCTTCATCGAATGAGTGTTGAGGAGTATTCTCTCAAGTTCACCCAAATCTCTAAATATGCCCCAACCTTGGTATCCAACTCTAGGTCTAGGATGAATAAGTTTGTGATGGGGTATCTAGTATGGTTGAGAAACAATGTCGTACGGCTATGCTCCATAATGATGTGGATATCTCTAGGCTCATGTTGTATGCTCAGCAAATTGAAGAGTCCAACCTTAGGGAGATGAATAGGGATGGAAAGAGTCCTAGATCGGATGAGTCAAGTCAACCTAAGTCTAAGAAGAGGTTCTTTAACCAAGACTCTTCCATGGGTAACAAAGATAGAGTTTTCAACCAAAATTCACAAGGAGGTGGTTATGCTTATGAGAGGCCTAGGTGTACTAGTTGTGGGAAACAACACTTGGGTAGGTGTGTTTCCGGCACTGATGGTTACTTTGGATGTGGTAATAGGGGCCATAAGATGAGATATTGCCCTAACCTCAAAGGTAAAGGGAATGAGGTCAACCAAGCTCCTCATGATGTTACGGATCCCAATGCTCCTAAGAGGAATCGTTTCTATGATCTCGGAGCTAAAGAAGCGACTATTCCGGAGAGAAGGCCTCGGTAAGTCATAATTCCTTTTGGTTGTTATGTTTATGTTATGATATGAGTTTATATGGTCTTGTCTCTTGTGTTGTGATGTTTTCATGTTAGAATTTCTCGAGAGTGAATTCTTGAATTTTGAGCATGTTTCACTGTAAAGGTGTAGTGTTCACTGTAAAGAATTTTAAAATTTGAATTAATTACCTTTTCATGAATGATGGTCTCAATATGTGTATAAATGATGCGTAAGAGCATGACTCATGTTGGAGAAGGTAGTTCCTCCATAAATGATGAAATGAGTAAGTGGTTTGAATTTTGGAACTTGTTCCAACTTGCTTATGTTGCTTAATTGCTTAATGATGTGAAGTTGGTGCTCCTTGTCAGTTTGGTCCTTGAGTATGAATTTCTTGACATTGATAATTTGTGTGGTATGCTTCTAGTTGTGTACTTGAAGTCCTCGAAAGTATTTAAGTGTCATTCGAGGAGGAATGTTCCCAAGTGGGGGAGTATTGTTACCCCCTAAAAATAAATAGATCAAACTAGAGCTTCACATGTGTTTCAAGAGTTAATGATGTAATAAAATAGTATATTTTTTCATTAGAACTTCGTAGAGTTTGGGAGCGTTTGGAAATCAAATGCCCAAGACGTCCGAAAAATAGTCAAAGTTGAACTAATGTGTCGTAGTGTTTTGTAGTGAAGTTTTGGGGGATGATTTGAGAGTTAAATTGAGTGTCAATGGTTCCAATGCGTAGAGGGATGTACCAAGTGTCAAAATGTCCGAGTATGACTCCTCGGGGACCACTCGAAGGCCCCCCATGGGTCAAGATGCTGTTCAAGGCAGCGTGCAGGGGCAGGATCTGGAGCCCTACCTCGCGACGCGCCCTTGACACGTGGTTCACTTCCTCAAAATGTTGAGAGGAAGAATCTGGAGCTTGCTCCGCGACGCCCAGCCAAGTCCCAGATTTGGCCGCGACGTTTTTAAGTCAAATTTCAAGTTGGAAAAGGGTCCAAATGGTGTGTGGGTCTTTTGGGAACTTTGGGGATCATTTTTGGACTGATTTAGGTCATTTTAAACCTCATTTTACCAATAATTTCCACACCTAAAGATCAAATCAAATTCTCTCCAAAACCTTCTCTCCAAAAACCACCATTATTGAAGAAGCTTCAAGCTCCAAGGAAGAGGACCAAGTTCTTCACGTTTTCTTCACCGAATTCTTGTGGGTTTCTTCATATTAATATATGGTAGTCACTCTTGAACCTTCTTTCATTCAAGGAACCCTTTCAAAGACATTTCAAAAAGGATTTCAAATTTCAATCTTCTTTATTCTTTGACTCTAAGTATGGGTCTTTGCATGAAAATGTTTTATTGATTAAAGAGAGTTGTTCTTAGCTTTAAATGATTATTTTAGTGTCAAAACCCCAATGGAATCATGTCTATTCTTTTATCAACTTTTGTCTTATGAAATGGGTTTTATGAGCATGATTATTTAATGTTAAAGTTAGTGTTTCTTGGTGGTTTTATTGGGTTTTAGCTACTTCCCTAAGGAGTATTTAATGATGACTTATTCAATTAATTGTGAATAGTTGATAATGGCTTGGATGAAGGGTAAGTTGTTCTATATTTGTTAAGTTATGTTGAAATGTTGTTGAGTGGTATGGTCAACCTTTGGTGGCGGTGTTTACTTGAATTATTTGAAGTAATATGAATATTGCGAGAATGGCCTTGAAGGCATGATATGTGAAGTGAAGTGATAATTTTGATATGTGTAGGTATGGTATGTGTTGGAATGTAGATATGAGCATTTTGAAGGTTTATGTCTAAATGAAGTATGCATTTGATATGTGAAGTATGATAATGTGTGAATTGCGATTAATGTGAGTTGAGCATGTCTAAAAGTCAATGTTATGAATATTGGACATTATGTGAAAGGTGTGATCACATGTGCTCACACACACACACTTGAATGCATGAATGAAGTCAATGAATGAAAATGGGGGATTGTAGGGTAGACACTCTTCGTGAGTAGAGATGAAGTGTCTAGACCATGCTTACTATTCCTAAGTATGAAAAAGGGGGATTTTTGGGTGAAGACTCTTCGTGAGTAGAGATGAAGTGTTTAGTAGAAACCTCACTATTCCCAATGAGCTTTCCAAGATAGGTTGGAGGTCGGATACCCTTCGTGAGTTGAGGTGGGGTGTTCAATAGTTGTCTCCATGGGGTATTTATGCTTAGCACCAAGAGGATATGAAGAAGGGGTGGGTACACTTCATGAGTAGAAATGTTGTATCCAATGTACCTCTTGAGATGGTGTTCCTCGTTAATAGAGAATGATTTACTTAGTAGCAATATCCTTATCCCATAACTATGCTCCCGCGTAGGTGTATCTATTGGAAAACCCATGTAAAGGATAAAGAATATGACCCTACCTTAGGCAAGTAGGGATTCCTCATCCGGTAAGGGTAGTACCGGGATTCCATGTCAAGCTCTCATGGTCTATGTCGGTTAAAGCTATCCCCCATAAAATAATGTAAAGGACTAAGTCTTCTTAAGGGTGTACTACTTAGGGTAGGTGGTGGAATGGGACGCTACTTATCCATTGCACAAGTAGACATTTGGAGGAGTCTTGGTGTGTCCTTATATGAAATGTATGAATGGGTCATGATATGATGTAAATGAAAGCAATGTGACTTTATGTCTAATGTTAAGAAAGCATGTTAAAGTTATGTATTGTATGATTGAACTTATGAATAATGAATGTAGTGTATCTAATCACATGGAATCCTCAAGGAGCACATAGCGGGGTTAGTAGTATGGGATGCTATTCTCACATTGCACTTTGTGTGACTTATAAGTCCACTTTAGAGGGGTACTTGTGGGAAGTTCTTAAATGCAAGTATGTTTCTCTAGTGTCTTTAGTATGGTTGCTTATTTGTAAATGAGATGAAGTAAGCCTATCCCTAGTAGTCTTAAGGATCTCTTGAGTAGCTATTGAGGAGGTTGTATGGGCGATCTCCTTATGTCTTACTTTGGGAGTTTGGACAACTTAGGATAGGAGTAGTTCATGAGTGATTTTAGGTTCACTGTAAGTATGCTATTATGTTTAGAAAAATGGATGTTTTGCCCTACGTGATAAATGATGGTTTTATGATGTCTTGTGACTTAATTCATGAAGGATTTTATCAAATAAGCATGACTTGTATGTTTCAACCTAATTGTCCCTTTTTGCATGATTTTGCATAATGTCATACTTAGTACATTGTTTGTATAACCCCATCCTTTTCTATCTATATAAGTATAGGTTGAAGCGAGTTGAAGGTTAGAAGTCAAGCTTGGGAAGTTGACTCTCAAGACTCGGTATGTCCCATATATTCAGGACATAGTCTATGTTTCTTTTAGTTTCTCCTTTAAGACTTGTAAAGGCTTATTATGTATTTCTTTCAATGTTAAGGGTCGTGTCCGTAAGATATTTATGTCGAGTGTATATGTTTGCTTGTTACGATGATATTATCCTTAGTATTTATAATAATAAGTTTCTTTATTACTATGTATTGTAGAATTTAAATTTCCGCACAACTTTTAATGTCTTATGTAATGAACGATAGCTAAGAGGATTGTGCAAGACCATTGAAAGGTTGAGCACGCCTTGTTTCGATCCAAGG
>CM040629.1:35479159-35544511 GCA_022817965.1 Solanum lycopersicoides | reverse complement strand
AAGTGGTTTGAATTTTGGAACTTGTTTCAACTTGCTTATGTTGCTTAATTTCTAATGATGTGAAGTTTGGTGCTCCTTGTCAGTTTGGTCCTTGACTATGAATTTCTTGACATTGATAATTTGTGTGGGTATGCTTCTAGTTGTGTACTTGAAGTCCTCGAAAGTATTTAAGTGTCATTCGAGGACTAATGTTCCCAAGTGGAGGAGTATTGTTACGCACTAAAAATTAATAGATCAAACTAGAGCTTCACATGTGTTTCAAGAGTTAATGATGTATTAAAATAGTATATTTTTGCATTAGAACTTCGTAGAGTTTGGGAGAGTTTAGAAATCAAATGCCCAAGACGGCCGAAAAATAGTCAAAGTTGAACTAGTGTGTCGTAGTGTTTTGTAGTGAAGTTTTGGGGGATGATTTGAGAGTTAAATTGAGTGTAAATGGTTCCAATGCGTAGAGGGATGTACCAAGTGTCAAAACGTCCGAGTATGACTCCTCGGGGACCACTCGAAGGGCCCCCATGGGTCAAGATGATGTCCAAGGCAGCGTGCAGGGGCAGGATCTGGAGCCCTACATCGCGACGTGCCCTTGACACGTGGTTCACTGCCTCAAAATGTTGAGAGTAAGAATCTGGATCTTGCTCCGCGACGCCCAGCCAAGTCTCAGATTTGGCCGCGATGTTTTTAAGTCAAATTTCAAGTTGGAAAAGGGTCCAAATGGTGTGTGGGTCTTTTGGGAACTTTGGGGATCATTTTTGGACTGATTTAGGTCATTTTAAACCTAATTTTACCCATAATTTCCACACCTAAAGATCAAATCAAATTCTCTCCAAAACCTTCTCTCCAAAAACCACCATTATTGAAGAAGCTTCAAGCTCCAAGGAAGAGGACCAAGTTCTTCACGTTTTCTTCACAGAATTCTTGTGGGTTTCTTCATATTAATGTATGGTAGTCATCCTTGAAACTTTTTTCATTCAAGGAGCCTTTCAAAGACATTTCAAAAAGGATTTCAAATTTCAATCTTCTTTATTCTTTGACTCTAAGTATGGGTCTTTGCATGAAAATGTTTTATTGATTAAAGAGATATGTTCTTAGCTTTAAATGACTATTTTAGTGTCAAAACCCCAATGGAATCATGTCTATTCTTTTATCAACTTTTGGCTTATGAAATAGGTTTTATGAGCATGATTATATAATGTTAAGGTTAGTGTTTCTTGGTGGTTTTATTGGGTTTTAGCTACTTCACTAAGGACTATTTAATGATGACTTATTCAATTATTTGTGAATAGTTGATAATGGCTTGGATGAAGGGTAAGTTGTTCTATATTTGTTAAGTTATGTTGAAATGTTGTTGAGTGGTATGGTCCACCTTTGGTGGCGGTGTTTACTTGAATTATTTGAAGTTATATGAATATTGCGAGAATGGCCTTGAAGGCATGATATGTGAAGTGAAGTGATAATTTTGATATGTATAGGTATGGTATGTGTTGGAATGTACATATGAGCATTTTGAAGGTTTATGTCTAAATGAAGTATGCATTTGATATGTGAAGTATGATAATGTGTGAATTGCGATTAATGTGAGTTGAGCATGTCTAGAAGTCAATGTTATGAATATTGGACATTATGTGAAAGGTGTGATCACAATGTGCTCACACACACACACTTGAATGCATGAATGAAGTCAATGAATGAAAATGGGGGATTGTAGGGTAGACACTCTTCGTGAGTAGAGATGAAGTGTCTAGACCATGCTTACTATTCCTAAGTATGAAAAAGGGGGATTTTTGGGTGAACGGTCTTCGAGAGTAGAGATTAAGTGTTCAGTAGCAACCTCACTATTAACAATGAGCTTTCCAAGATAGGTTGTAGGTCGGATACCCTTCGTGATTTGAGATGGGGTGTTCAATAGTTGTCCCTAACCTATATTCAATGAGTGTTTAAGACTCCGTGGGGGTGTTATGCTTAGCACCGAGAAGATTTGAAGAAGGGGTGGGTTCACTTTGTGAGTAGAGATGTTGTATCGAATGTACCTCTTGAGATGGATGCTACTCGTAAGTAGAGAGTGAGTTACTTAGTAGCAATCTCCTTATCCCTTAACTATGAGCCCGCGTAGGTGTAGCTATTGGAGAACCCATGTAAAGGCTAAAGAATATGACCCTACCTTAGGCAAGTAGGGATCCCTCATCCCGTAAGGGTAGTACCGGGATTCCATGTCAAGCTCTCATGGTCTATGTCGGTTAAAGCTATCCCCCATAAAATAATGTAAAGTACTAAGTCTTCTTAAGGGTGTACTACTTAGGGTAGGTGGTGGAATGGGACGCTACGTATCCATTGCACAAGTAGACATTTGGAGGGAGTCTTGGTGTGTCCTTATATGAAATATATGAATGGGTCATGATATGATGTAAATGAAAGCAATGTGACTTTATGTCTAATGTTAAGAAAGCATGTTAAAGTTATGTATTGTATGATTGAGCTTATGAATAATGAATGTAGTGTATCTAATCTCATGGAATCCTCAAGGAGCACATAGCGGGGTAGTAGTATGGGATGCTACTCTCACATTGCACTTTGTGTGACTTATAAGTCCACTTTAGAGGGGTACTTGTGGGAAGTTCTTAAATGCAAGTATGTTTCTCTAGTGTCTTTAGTATGGATTGCTTATTTGTAAATGAGATGAAGTAAGCCTATCCCTAGTAGTCTTAAGGATCTCTTGAGTAGATATTGGAAGGTTGTATGGGCGATCCCCTTATGTCTTACTTTGGGGAGACTTTGGACAACTTAGGATAGGAGTAGTTCATGGGTGATTTTTGGTTCACTGTAGGTATGCTATTATGTTTAGAAAAATGGATGTTTTGCCCTACGTGATAAATGATGGTTTTAAATGATGTCTTGTGACTTAATTCATGAAGGATTTTATCAAATAAGCATGACTTGTATGTTTCAACCTAATTTTCCCTTTTTGCATGATTTTGCATAATGTCATACTTAGTACATTGTTTGTATTAACCCCATCCTTTTCTATACTATATAAGTATAGGTTTGAAGCGAGTTGAAGGTTAGAAGGCAAGCTTGGGATGTTGACTCTCTCAAGACTCGGTATGTCCCCATATATTCAAGGACATAGTCTATGTTTCTTTTAGTTTCTCCTTTAAGACTTGTAAAGGCTTATTATGTATTTCTTTCAATGTTAAGGGTCGTGTCCGTAAGATATTTATGTCGAGTGTATATGTTTGCTTGTTACGATGATATTATCCTTAGTATTTATAAAATAAGTTTCTTTATTACTATGTTATTGTGAGAATTTTAAATTTCCGCACAACTTTTAATGTCTTATGTAATGAACGATAGCTAAGAGGATTGTGCAAGACCATTGAAAGGTTGAGCACGCCTTGTTTCGATCCAAGGGTGCTCCCTAACTTCAAGGGGGTACTTGCGGATAGTAACAAACTTGGTATCAGAGCATAAGGTGTTGGGAAACAGTTTAGGGTCAAAAGCCTTAGAAGCCACGTCTAGTAGAGTCTTGTTCATTGGTGTGATTCGCGAAACATCTATGGACGAGAGGCTATAGGACGATAGAAGTTGCACTCTTCTTCTTTTATATAGTGTAGTGCCTTAGAGTTGAGTTCTATAAGATTCTTTTCTCAAACTCTTCTCTTGTGATTATAGGACATGAATACTAGAAGGACACCCACTAGAAGGGAGGAGGGAGAAGTAGCTAACGAGAGAGTTCCTCTCTAGAATGAGCAAGTCCTTATAGTGGACCAAGAGGAGGTGAACAGAGAGGTTCCTCATCCGGAACCTCAAGGACCTCAAGTACCCCAAATGCGTCCAATGCCCCAAGGTCCTCAAGATCCCTATGTTGAAGGGGATATGACTAATGCGGAAATAAGGGCTGCTCTTAGGTTCTTGACCCAACTGATGACGACTCAAGATCATGTCGTCACTAATCATGTGGTTGCGCAAGCTAACCTAGGAGTTGGACCTCAACCCAATGTGAGTACTCCCGCTTCTAAAATCTAGGATTTCATGAGGATGAACCCTCCTACTTTCCATGGCACTAAAGTGGATGAAGATCCACAAGGCTTCATAGATGTGGTGTTCAAAGTGGTGGATGATATGGGCGTGACTCCTAGAGAGAAAGCGGAACTAGACGCTTACCAACTTAAGGATGTGGCTCAAGTGTGGTTTGATCAATGGAGACAGGAGAGAACCATAAGGGAAGCTCCGGTAGAGTGGGAAGTGTTTAAAACGGCTTTTCTTGATAGGTTCTTTCCCATAGAGTTGAGGGAAAGGAAGTTAGTGGAATTCATGAACCTTCATCGAATGAGTGTTAAGGAGTATTCTCTCAAGTTCACCCAAATCTCTAAATATACCCCAACCTTGGTATCCAACTCTAGGTCTAGGATGAATAAGTTTGTGATGGGGGGTATCTAGTATGGTTGAGAAACAATGCCGTACGGCTATGCTCCATAATGATGTGGATATCTCTAGGCTCATGTTGTATGCCCAGCAAATTGAAGAGTCCAACCTTAGGGAGATGAATAGGGATGGAAAGAGTCCTAGATCGGATGAGTCAAGTCAACCTAAGTCTAAGAAGAGGTTCTTTAACCAAGACTCTTCCATGGGTAACAAAGATAGAGTTTTCAACCAAAATTCACAAGGAGGTGGTTATGCTTATGAGAGGCCTAGGTGTACTAGTTGTGGGAAACAACACTTGGGTAGGTGTGTTTCCGGCACTGATGGTTACTTTGGATGTGGTAATAGGGGCCATAAGATGAGATATTGCCCTAACCTCAAAGGTAAAGGGAATGAGGTCAACCAAGCTCCTCATGATGTTACGGATCCCAATGCTCCTAAGAGGAATCGTTTCTATGATCTCGGAGCTAAAGAAGCGACTATTCCGGAGAGAAGGCCTCGGTAAGTCATAATTCCTTTTGGTTGTTATGTTTATGTTATGATATGAGTTTATATGGTCTTGTCTCTTGTGTTGTGATGTTTTCATGTTAGAATTTCTCGAGAGTGAATTCTTGAATTTTGAGCATGTTTCACTGTAAAGGTGTAGTGTTCACTGTAAAGAATTTTAAAATTTGAATTAATTACCTTTTCATGAATGATGGTCTCAATATGTGTAGAAATGATGCGTAAGAGCATGACTCATGTTGGAGAAGGTAGTTCCTCCATAAATGATGAAATGAGTAAGTGGTTTGAATTTTGGAACTTGTTCCAACTTGCTTATGTTGCTTAATTGCTTAATGATGTGAAGTTGGTTCTCCTTGTCAGTTTGGTCCTTGAGTATGAATTTCTTGACATTGATAATTTGTGTGGTATGCTTCTAGTTGTGTACTTGAAGTCCTCGAAAGTATTTAAGTGTCATTCGAGGAGGAATGTTCCCAAGTGGGGGAGTATTGTTACCCCCTAAAAATAAATAGATCAAACTAGAGCTTCACATGTGTTTCAAGAGTTAATGATGTAATAAAATAGTATATTTTTTCATTAGAACTTCGTAGAGTTTGGGAGCGTTTGGAAATCAAATGCCCAAGACGTCCGAAAAATAGTCAAAGTTGAACTAATGTTTCATAGTGTTTTGTAGTGAAGTTTTGGGGGATGATTTGAGAGTTAAATTGAGTGTCAATGGTTCCAATGCGTAGAGGGATGTACCAAGTGTCAAAATGTCCGAGTATGACTCCTCGGGGACCACTCGAAGGCCCCCCATGGGTCAAGATGCTGTTCAAGGCAGCGTGCAGGGGCAGGATCTGGAGCCCTACCTCGCGACGCGCCCTTGACACGTGGTTCACTTCCTCAAAATGTTGAGAGGAAGAATCTGGAGCTTGCTCCGCGACGCCCAGCCAAGTCCCAGATTTGGCCGCGACGTTTTTAAGTCAAATTTCAAGTTGGAAAAGGGTCCAAATGGTGTGTGGGTCTTTTGGGAACTTTGGGGATCATTTTTGGACTGATTTAGGTCATTTTAAACCTCATTTTACCCATAATTTCCACACCTAAAGATCAAATCAAATTCTCTCCAAAACCTTCTCTCCAAAAACCACCATTATTGAAGAAGCTTCAAGCTCCAAGGAAGAGGACCAAGTTCTTCACGTTTTCTTCACCGAATTCTTGTGGGTTTCTTCATATTAATATATGGTAGTCACTCTTGAACCTTCTTTCATTCAAGGAACCCTTTCAAAGACATTTCAAAAAGGATTTCAAATTTCAATCTTCTTTATTCTTTGACTCTAAGTATGGGTCTTTGCATGAAAATGTTTTATCGATTAAAGAGAGTTGTTCTTAGCTTTAAATGATTATTTTAGTGTCAAAACCCCAATGGAATCATGTCTATTCTTTTATCAACTTTTGTCTTATGAAATGGGTTTTATGAGCATGATTATTTAATGTTAAAGTTAGTGTTTCTTGGTGGTTTTATTGGGTTTTAGCTACTTCCCTAAGGAGTATTTAATGATGACTTATTCAATTAATTGTGAATAGTTGATAATGGCTTGGATGAATGGTAAGTTGTTCTATATTTGTTAAGTTATGTTGAAATGTTGTTGAGTGGTATGGTCAACCTTTGGTGGCGGTGTTTACTTGAATTATTTGAAGTAATATGAATATTGCGAGAATGGCCTTGAAGGCATGATATGTGAAGTGAAGTGATAATTTTGATATGTGTAGGTATGGTATGTGTTGGAATGTAGATATGAGCATTTTGAAGGTTTATGTCTAAATGAAGTATGCATTTGATATGTGAAGTATGATAATGTCTGAAGTTTCATAAATGTGAGTTGAGCATATCTAGATGTCAATGTTATGAATAGTCGTCATTATGTGAAATGTGTACGTACATGTGCTCACACACACACTTGAATGCATGAATGAAGTCAATGAATTAAAATGGGGGATTGTAGGGTAGACACTCCTCGTGTGTAGAGATGAAGTGTCTAGACCATCCTTACTATTCCTAAGTATGAAAAAGGGGGATTTTTGGGTGAAGACTCTTCGTGAGTAGAGATGAAGTGTTTAGTAGAAACCTCACTATTCCCAATGAGCTTTCCAAGATAGGTTGGAGGTCGGATACCCTTCGTGAGTTGAGGTGGGGTGTTCAATAGTTGTCTCCATGGGGTATTTATGCTTAGCACCAAGAGGATATGAAGAAGGGGTGGGTACACTTCATGAGTAGAAATGTTGTATCCAATGTACCTCTTGAGATGGTGTTCCTCGTTAATAGAGAATGATTTACTTAGTAGCAATATCCTTATCCCATAACTATGCTCCCGCGTAGGTGTATCTATTGGAAAACCCATGTAAAGGATAAAGAATATGACCCTACCTTAGGCAAGTAGGGATTCCTCATCCGGTAAGGGTAGTACCGGGATTCCATGTCAAGCTCTCATGGTCTATGTCGGTTAAAGCTATCCCCCATAAAATAATGTAAAGGACTAAGTCTTCTTAAGGGTGTACTACTTAGGGTAGGTGGTGGAATGGGACGCTACTTATCCATTGCACAAGTAGACATTTGGAGGAAGTCTTGGTGTGTCCTTATACGAAATGTATGAATGGGGCATGATATGATGTAAATGAAAGCAATGTGACATTATGTCTAATTTTATGAAAGCTTATTAAAGTTATGTTTTGAATGATTAAACTTATGAATGATGAATGTAGTTTATCTAATCTCATGGAATCCTCAAGGAGCACATGTGGGGGTAGTAGTATGGGATGCTACTCTCACATTGAACTTTGTGTGACTTGTGAGTCCACTTGAGAGGGGTACTTAGGGGAAGTTCTTAAATGCAAGTATGTTTCTCTAGTGTCTTTAGTTTTGTGTGTTGATTTGTAAATGAGATGAAGTAAGCATATCCCTAGTAGTCTTAAGGATCTCTTGACTAGCTATTGAGGAGGTTGTATGGGCGATCTCCTTATGTCTTACTTTGAAGAGAGTTTGGACAACTTAGGATAGGAGTAGTTCATGAGTGATTTTAGGTTCACTGTAAGTATGCTATTATTATGAGAAAAATGGATGTTTTGCCCATCATGCTAAATGATGTTTTTCGATGATGTCTTCTAACTTAATTCATGAAGGATTTTATCAAATAAGCTTGACTTTTATGTTTTAACCTAATTGTCCCTTTTTGCATTATTTTACATAATTCGATACTTAGTACATTGTTTGTACTAACCCCATACTTTTCTACACTCTATAAGTATAGGTTGGAAGTGAGTTGAAGGTTAGAAGTCAAGCTTGGGAAGTTGACTTTTTCAAGACTCGGTATGTCCTCATATATTCGAGGACATAGTCTATGTTTCTTTTAGTTTCTCCTTTAAGACTTGTCAAGAATTATTATGTATTTCTTTCAATGTAAAGGGCCGTGTCCCTAAGATATTTATGTTGTGTCTATAAGTTGGCTTGTGACGATGAGATTATCCTAATTATTTATAAAAGAAGTTTCTTCATTACTATTTATCGTGAGAATTTTAAATTTCTGTACTACTTTTCATGTCTTATGTAATGAATGATAGCTAAGAGGCTTGTGCAAGACCTTTGAAAGGTCGAGAACACCTTTTTACGATCCAAGGGTTCTCCCTAACTTATAGGGGGTACTTGCGGGTCGTAACCACCTTCCATTGGTATAGGGCTCTACGACTCCAAATTCCATGTTTAGCACCCATGGTCTTAGTGTCGGTTGAGGTTGTAGTTTCCCTATAGTAAAATAGACAATGGAAGTAAAGTAAGAACCCTAACTAGGATAACCTAAGGGTAGTTGCTTAGTGTAGGTGGGGGTATGGGACTTCACCTATGCATTGCACAAGTGGCTCTTGAGGGAAGTCCTAGGAAGGTGTTCTAATGCATGTTACTATGTAAATTTTCCTTATGCATTACTTTGTAGTAATTGTCTACTTGTTATGATGAAGTGAATGGTATGAGTCCTAATGGATCTATGTGATGTGGTTTTAGATTGGGATTGTGAGTCGGTTTTATAATGCTTTATGCGAAGTGAAGTGAATAGATTTGCAAGTTGATGTAGCTTACTGTAAAGACATTACAACCTTGACTTAAATGTGTCTATGATGTATTGTACTTCTATGATGGTATGTGTTGGCTTATGTAGGTTGTATGTATGGTTTCCTTGTGACCTTAAGGTTATGAAGTGCACCAAGTATTAGTAGAGGGTTACTTGGGGGGTTAAGGAGTTAAAGAAAAGATGTTCACTGTAAAAGAGAATTAGTCACTGTAAAGTGGAAATAGCTCACTATAAAGTGACCCTAAATGAGGCTTAAATTCTATGTGTTGTTTTATATGATCTTTGGCCATACAATATTATTATATGAAGTATGTGAATTATATAATTCTTTTTGTATAAATGTTTAATTAAGATTTTCTCAAAAAGGCATGAAGTATGATTTCAAGTAAAATGTTCTAGCCTCTGATGTTCTAAGAATGTTTTAAATTTTCCGCGAAATTTACTATGACAATGCGATGAATGATAACTATGGGCTTGTATAAGACCTCCGAGAGGTCAAGTACGTCATGTTACTTCTAGGGGGTGTTCCCCAGATATGACAAACATGGTATCATAGCATAAGGTTTATAAAAGTGGTTTTAGGTTCTAAAAGTATCATGTTGCCACATCTAGTAGAGTCTCATATCATTGGTGGTGAGTCGCGACACATCAAATGATACGGGAGGCTATAGGACGATAGAGTTTCCCTTCTTCATCATTCTTATGTCGTGTCATAGAGCATAACTCTATAAGATCTCTCTCTTATATTTTCTTGTCCGGTTTTCTGTTAGATGTGATTGCTTGGATGAGATTGTATCTCTATTCTTGAGGGAGAAATGTTGAGTTTAATGCTTAACTTGGTTTTATGGTTTGATGAGTATGTGTGAAGCTGAATTTTTGCATGTTTTGATGATATCATGCCATATATGGCTATGTATGATATTTATGTGAAATAAGCATGTTATGTTGAGAAATGTATGTCATGATATGATTAAAGCATGTTAGAAGTTGTTATAGTTGAATTGAGTTTCCTTTTGGAATAATGAGTGGCCTAATGTGTATGTATGATGATAGTCTTATACGATAGTTTAGACTTGAAATACTTTGAGGAAGTGTGGTAAATGGATAAAAATGCATGTTGCCTATATATGTATATTAAATAACTCAATGTTGCCTTATATATGTGTAATGGTTCAAATGTTGCCCTTTGTTTATATGTTTGAGCCTTTATGGTTGCCTTGTGCGGATTGGAGTCCCTAGTATAGGCTTGAATATAGAAGTGAGGGTGGCATGATTGTTTTGGTAGGGTGATGATGTGGGTTTTATTGACCGAGAAGTCACTTTACTATAAAGTTCAAGGAAAAAGACGAATGTGTTATGGCTAAGTCTCCTCTATTGTTTCCCCTAGTTGTTGTATGACCCTCGGTGTTTATGGTAGTGTAAAACCTTATGTGGGTTGGTAGTATGACCTAACTTGATGATTGGGGGATAATTGTCCTAGATGATAAGGTCTAGAATGACCCTTGATGTCCCTTTGATGTGTTAATGTAATGCCTTTTAAGGTTGGTAGATCAATTTATGTGATGAAAATAAAGGTTGATAAGTTAATATCCTCTTAAGGTTAGGTTAAGTTGCTCTAAATTGGATTTATCCTCAGTGGGGGATGGTGATGGAGTAGTGAGGTTGTGGATATTTTCTAACTTATCCTTCTATTCTGACTTGAGCTTGAATCTAAATAATTCTTAGTAAGCTTGTTTATGATAGGAATTTTGCATAAAGTATGAATTACATGACCTTCATATGTTTGGTATGTTTTGATTGACCCCATATTAAGAATTTTTTTGAAGATTCTAAAGTACTTGAAAAAGAATTTTGATCAAATACATGTTTTTCTCATGTTTAGTGTGCATCTTGATGTGCTAGTTGTGCATTTAATTTCATGAGATAAGGTAAGAAACATGTTTGAATTCACTCTTAATGTCTAATGTGTAGCCCTATAATGAGAAATTGAGTCTCCATAAAATGAAAATGATGAATCTCTTAAAATTATGAGACTTCTATGATTTTGGAAGCATGATTGTAGGTTCACTCTTGAAAAGTGAAGACATGTTTAGATAAGTATCTTTGTGGGTGACTATAAATTGTGTTTTTTTCTCAATTTGATGCTTGCTCATGAAGTCTAGTATTATGCTATAAATTAAACTGTTGTGAAATAACTTCCTAATGTGGTGAGGTGCTTGATGTGAATTACCATTTCGACTTCACTAGGGAGAAAGTTTTGGCATGTTTTGGTTAAAGTTGACATTTGTGCATTTGCTTGGATATGAACTCATGAGGCATGTAAGTGTATTGAGGAGAAGTACATTCCTCCCTAAAACATAACTAAGCATGGTATGGTTCAGTATGGCCCTAATGCAAGTATGTCTAACTAATAAATACCCTTGTCAACCTATTTAACTCAAGTATATGTGCATTGAAGTAAGAGTGCCTACTTGCTCTTCAGTGTTGTTGAAACTGCCTAAGTGTGACTTAAATATGGTTGCAAGATGAGCTATTAATGAATTGAAATTTAAAGACCACGTTATGATTAGGAGAAGTATGTTAGGATAAGTATGGTCCTCCTATGAACATGATAAGAGTCTATGTGTTTGATGCATTAAAGAGTGAGTGAATAAAGGTTTTGCTTGCTTGTATTGCATTGAATGCTTAATGATTTGAAGTTTGTATTCCTTGTAATTTTGTTGCATTGACTTCTATGTGATGATTTTATAAGTAATGTGAGCTGATCTATGATTTATTAAAGTCCTTGTTGTGATTAAAGAGTTAGTGTCATTTGAGGACGGATGTTCCCATGTGGGGGATATTGTAAGACCCCCAAAATGAGTTAGGATTTCTAGATCATAAAATGGTCGTCATAATGGTATAAGGCCCTAAAATGGTTTATAAAGTTATATTGAGGAAGTTTCTAAAGTTTGAGGTGATTAGGAAGTCAAACGTCAAGGGACGACCAAAACGTTCGACGACTAGTCACCAAAGAGGCCTCGGATGCTTTTATGTGTTTATGTGTGTGTTATGAGCTTATGAGGCCTTATATGAGTTATAGTGGTGTTTATTGGCAATAAATTAAGTTTCATGAAGTTTGGAGGTCAAACGCCCAAGAACGTCCAAGACGTTAGAAAGTTAGACATTGAGACGTTCATGTTTGTCTTGAGTGTGCCTTGTATGTTTGGATATGTTTTACGTGTCCATTATTGGGTGGAACTTTCATGGAAGGTCTTCAACATGTTAAGTTTTATATTCACGTTTGAAATATCCGGGTACGACTTCCCAAGGACCCCGCAAGAGGCCCTCAAAGAAGGACCCAAAGGCTGTCGAGACACTGCCTTGGCGGTGTCAATCGACTGAATCAAACGAAGCCCTGTTTGTGGACTGAAGCCCTGTCTGTGGGTAGGCTTCTATCAACACATACCCTTGATAAGGATCAGAAAAAATACAGCCCAAGACCCAAACGACAGAAGCCACAGACGGTACGTCGATGGGCCAAAGGGGCGTTGATGGTGGCCGTTGGTGCAGGTTGGAACTGCTGCCTATCGACTGCTTCACTTAAGGGGTGATGATATATTCACCCAACATCCTAACCTGACCCTAATTGGTTTATTTTATTATTTTTGGGTGTATTTAAGTTATCAAAAACGTGAACAACCCATTCCCAATCCATTCTACACAAATTAGACTTTCCCTCCAAAACCAATTCTCTCTAGAACCTCCATTGAAGGTGAAAATCAAGAACAACTTAGATTTTGGATTCCTATGGTTTCTTAATTATGTATTATAAGTTTTATTCTAAATAAAGGGATCGTAATCCTTCATCTCTAGTTAATCTTCCATCTAGAGAGTTCTTCTAAAAGTTTTCTAAAGAGATTTCATGATCAAACTTCTTCTTCAATCTAGCCATGGGTTCTTTCTCAAACCATTTTCAAAGGTTTAATCATGATGAATTTATGATAATGTATTTGCTTTAATGTGAATCTCAATCCAATTGCATTGTGAACCCATGTCCCTTCCCAAACTCGATTTTAGCCTATGCATGGGCATTGTGATAGTGGCTTGTTATTTGTGGATATGTGATTCTATTACGTTGAATTGCTTATGTCTACTGTTTATTATGAATATTGATGGTGAATTTCTGATGAATGTTCATGTGGATCAATATATGAAGATTTGAATTGTTCTATGTCACAACCGGATTCTGGAATCCGAATGCAACCGGCGTCGTTAACCTCTCAGAGGTCGCAGCCAAGCCTCTTCTTAGCTTTCATCACAATCATATAGTTAAATTTGAGGAAAATTTAGAACTTTTAAAGCATAATGAAGTATACATAGAATTCATATAACTACTACATATAGTTATATTCTAATAACATCAAACTAAACAACCATCTACAATTGATGAAACATTTCAAATGAAAGGATCAATATATAACGTAATAGTTTTCCAAAACGGCCTTAATACAAAGATTCGAATAAAACATCTGAAAAGAATCGCTAGGGACAAAATCCACTAGCTATGTCTGAACTACTAGGCTAGAAAATAAATGTAGCATCCTCGAACTCAAGAGTACCTACCAAAGTCTGGATATCGCTAATCCAAACAACTTCGATGAGTCTTCAACCTTCTCTCTGACCTGCACCTATAATGATAGTCATAGTATAGGGTTAGTCCACACTTGTAATAAGTATGGGTGTATGCACACATACACATAAGAACTGTGCATGATCAAGAAAAGCACTTCCTATAACAATATGCCATTTCTGGAAAGTGAAGTCACTAGACTTTCTTAATTCATTATTTGTGAATTATGGTATGAATATGACATATTTTAATGCATTCAAAGAACAAAACTCATTTTCTATATGAACATAAGACCTTATAATCATGAACATAATTTTAAAACAACTCGAACGAAAATTTAGAGATTTGCTCCTCCCAAACCCGAGAGCTCTTCTCCCAACACTTAATTTACTTTTCAGTCTTTTTCTTCTTCTTGTTGTGTAGTTCAATTATCTCCTTAATCCTATGTCTTATTTACAAGTGCAATGATTCATTGTAGTCCCATACCTACAATAAATCGAGCAAGTAATCCAAAAGACTAGATAAATGATTTGGCTACCCTTACTACAAGTTATTCATTCCATTCTTGTTAAATTGGACATAAAATCTTTATAAGCCAATCTTTATTGGCTAGGCCACTTAGAAGATTATGGGGCATTGATTAGCCATTATGTTTTACTTCCCTTTTATTGGCATAATATAAGAAGTCATTACAAGCCAATTTTTATTTGGCTATGCAAAATATTTGATAATTTACATAACGTAAAGATAATGGAGCATATATATTTATTTGTCACAAGCCAATAACTTGTTCAAACTTCATTCTTATCAACCACAGATGATTTGACATACTTAAGCTCTTGCTTTCTTAGCTCACTTTGAACTTACATTTCTTCTTCTTTTCTTTCTTACTTTCTTAAACAAATCGTTAGCATTAAGATCATGTGAGCTAATATGAAATACAGTGTATGCCCCACACCGAAAAGGGGTGTTTCACCCATCAAAGTGAACCTCGATCATGTGAGCTAAACATGAAATCCAGTGTCTGCCCCACACCGAAAAGGGTGGTTCACCGGATAAAGTGAAACCAAGTCCAGTGTCTTCCCCACACCAAAAAGAGGTGGTTCACGGCTAAAGTGAACTTCTTTCCAATCACTAGCACAATATTTCTTAGTCCATCAACCGGACTGTGTTCCTCTTCTAGAGTCCACTTTGTTGTTGTCCTTTTTGAGACATATTATACCTTCTTTTAGTGGGACTACCAATTTTAATATGTAAAAAAGTAAAAAAAAAAACTATTTAACCGACATAGATCATGTGAGCTAAGCATGAAATCCAGTGTCTGCCCCACACCGAAAAGGGGTGGTTTCACCGGCCAAAGTGAAACTGCATCATACCTAGCTCTCTTAGGTTGAATCCACTGGCTAGTTCCTATGCTGGCGACATAGTTTGAAGACTAGGAGACTTACGGAGACTACTTATCCACCTTGGTGGTAGCCTCATCTCATGAGGCTTACATGTGCTGGCACAAGCTCATTGCTAGTCTATCGGTGCTTTGCTCAACTTCTTTTTCTTTACATCTTTTAGTGTTGACTCAAATATTATGGAAGCTTGCTTCTAGTTATGAGGTTACTTTACTCTTTGGATAACCGTTCATCCCTTTCTTTACTCGATGAAATGTGAATTTAAACTTACATTATCATCTTAGTGTTAATGAGACTTGTCCCACGATTACTAACACCCTCTTATGTGAGTATCTTTAACATAATTGTCTAGGTGTGAGTGAGACATGTCTCACTTCATTTAACACATCATTCTGGTCACTTTCATAAACTTTGTTCAATATACTTACTTTTATTCATAGTTCATTTGGAAAGGGTATGTTGGGACTTGTCCCAATGATTGGCATACCCTTGGTTATGAATTCAAATTTACATTGGTCATGCTTAATTTTGGTTTAACTTAGTCATTAGCCAATTTTCATTATATTTTGAGAATAACATTGTAAACCAATTCCATTCAACTTTTTGGGCAAAACATTGTTAGCCAATTTAATGGCATGACATATTAATTAAGCCATTTTCATTATGTTATCATTAACCAAATAAATTAGTTTCATGAATGTACTATAGTGATCTCCTCAACATAAACAAGTCGACAATTTAACATTTAACAGTAACTAAATTTCATAGCCGATTCATAGCAACTTCATATTTTCGAACACAAGTAAGCATTACATCATTATTTACTTCGTGTAACTAACACTCGAATCATTCGAATCAAATCTATAAGCCTCATTAGTCATTAACAAATCAATAAACCTACACATAATGATCATTTAGCACCACATACCAACAACATGTTTGATATTTACATCTACATACTTATTAGAATCGAAAACATGGATATCTAGGGAGATGGCGTTCAACAATATCATTGGGAACAACCCTAGTTTCGACATTCATGGATTTAAAATGTTTGAAAAGTCTCTTGGATAAAGAATTCCAGGAGAGAAAACCCATACCTTATGTAGAATAGAATCTACGAATATCACCTTGCACGAAAACTTGAAGAATACCTTGAAATCGCCTAAGGAGAATTTCCGCTTTTCTTACGTTTTTGGCTCACTGTTTCCAGTCGTGAGTCTTCTAGTGTTTGAACGTGATTCTAAGTCTTAGTAACTGATCTTGACTAATTCAACTTAGGATATTTAAGTTAAATAAATAAATTAATTATTTAATTACTAAAATGCCCCTCCTAAGTTTACTAGACATAGGAGAACATTTGACTTAGCCAAATCTGAAAATTGGCTAAGGGTCTCGGCCTAGCTTGTGAATTTTCATTAATTAATTAAGTTGCTAATTTAAATAATTAAGGGACCTAGGGTAATTAATAAAATAACCCTAAGACATTAGGACCATAACTAACCCTTATGGAGCATCCTAGGTTAGGTACTAGGTTGTCTCTTTAATTAGTTACTACGTTAGTGTCACCCGGTTAGGTCTTAGGTTGTCGAGTGGACTAGTTAGTTTATTTCAGTTATTCCTAGGTTAGTTAGCTAGTTGGGTCAATTAGTTAGAGTCTAGATTTGGTTCGGGAGTTAGGCCCCACATGGAGGGACCCGTTCGCGCGCTGCCCCTAACCGCCCTAACCGAATTTGGTTAGGTTAGTCGCGTGGTCCCCCTTGGTCGGCTACACATGTTCTTGCACATGTGTTGCTGCCTACTTTCCCAAGGATCCTCACTATGTCCAAGGATCCTCACTATGTCCTTGGACACCGCTTAATCTACATGGTCATTTTAATTGGTCATGTACTAGGATACTAGGCTTGACACTTGGATGCCTAGTACCTAACGCATTGTTATATATATGGTGATTGAATATATTTCTTAGCTTAGGGTCTTCTTTGCAGGTACTATTTCTAAACAAGCTTGGAATATATTTTGCTTATTTGGGTATTATATAGAAATTGGCTAACACCCCTTAGCCAATTTTCTATACTATGTACCCCCAATACGCATTCTTAAAGACCTATTGGGCTCTTCACTAGACGTTTAATTTTCCAGAATGTTACATTATTCCCCTCTTAGGAACATTCGTCCCTGAATGACACTACACATCATTTTAAAACAAAGAGGGTAATTTCAAAAACACTTTAACATACTTGAAACTTTATCTTTGTGAATATTTGATTCACACTTACTCTGGATGATTCATATTGCTCAAAGCTTATCTGAAGCTTCATATTTTAGATTGAGGAACTTTCTTCTCAATCACCCTTGACTTAATGCACATCACAACTCATGCAACACAAAAATCATGTATACGCTATACAAAAACAGCAACATGAATGCAAGCATGAATTTATTTTAACTCATGTAGTGCAAGTATAAAACACACGATTATGGACTACCAACACCAAAATAGACTAATCCACTAAAAACTTAGAGTTTCATCAACAAAATCAGACTTAGGAAGAGTATATCTAACCTCAAGAACTGAACAACTGTGGGTAACAGTATCTCATATTGGCCTAGGTTTCCCATGTTGCTCCCTCAACAAGGTGGTTCCTCCATAACACCTTTACGGTGGCAACCTCCTTGTTCCTCAGCAGCTTCACTTGGCGATCTAAAATTTCAAATGGAACCTCTTCATAAGAAAGGTTCTCATCAACTCCTGACCCCTCAATAGGTAGGATGGATGTTGGATCACCTAGACACTTTTTAATTATCGAAACATGAAACACGGGATGAACAGAAGCTAAGTCATTTGGTAACTTCAGTTCGTAGGCAACATTCCCTACTCGTTGTAAGATCTTATAAGGACCTATATACCTCGGACTCAACTTCCGTTTCTTACCAAACCTCATCACCCATTTCATGGGTGATATCTTTAGGTAGACTTGATCACCTACCTTGAATTCTAGAGCCCTTTCCTTTTACCAACATACGATTTTTGACGACTGTAAGAAGTATCCATTCTATCCTTGATCATTCTCACCATTTCCACAGCCTCATGTATGATCTCAGGGCCAAGGATGGAAGACTCTCCTACCTCAATCCACCCAACTGGGGACCTACATCTCCTATCATATAGTGCTTCTAAAGGTTCTATCCCAATACTGGAATGGTAGCTATTATTATAAGAGAACTCAATCAGTGGCAAGTGATCATCCCAACTCCCCTTGAAGTCAATAACACATGCTCTCAGCATGTCTTCAAGTGTCTGAATGGTTCGCTCTGCTTGTCCATCCATCTGGGGATGAAAAGCAGTACTGAGCTTCACCTGTGTACCCAAGCTCTTTTGAAAAGATCTCCAAAAGTGAGAAGTGAACTGGGCTCCCCTATCTGAAATGATAGATAAAGGAATCCCATGACACCTCACTATCTCATCAATATACATCTTTGCATAATCTTTGGCGCTGTAAGTAGACTTCACAAGTATGAAGTGAGCAGACTTAGTCATCCTGTCAACAATGACCCAAAGGAAATCATGCAGTTTCCTGGTCCTGGGCAGACCAACCACAAAATCCATATTAATAGCCTCCCACTTCCATGTTGGGATCTCAATCGACTGGGTAAGACCCCATGCTTAAGGTGTTCGGCCTTAACCTATTGGCAATTGGGACACTCCTCCACAAACTTAGATATATCTCGCTTCATACCTTCCAATCAATAGATCTCCTTGAGATCATGATACATCTTGGTAGAACCTGGATGAATAGAATACCTGGAGCCAGGAGCCTCTGCAATAATATTAGGTCTCAAATTATCAATATTGGGCACACATAATATGCTCTGGTATCTAAGCACACCATCCTCCCCTAGGGAGAACGATTCATTCAGCTTACTTAACATTTAGTCTTTCAACTCCATGAGTACTGGGTCGAGATGCTGCTTAGCTTTGACATCTACAACAAATAAGGATTTAGAATTGGAATGAACTGAAACACCCCCACTTGGTCTATCTACCAGTCATACACCTAATTTAGCCAATTGGTGTACCTCTTTAACCAACTCCTTCTTCTCATCATCAATATGAGACACACTACCCATGCTCAATCGGCTCAAAGCATCAACCACTACATTGGCCTTACCTGGATGATAGTGAAACTCATGTCATAATCCTTCAGCAGCTCCAACCATCTTCTCTGACAAAGATTAAATTCTCTTTGTGTAAAAACATACTAAAAACTTTTATGGTCAATAAATACATCAACATGTACACCATATAAGTAATGTCTCCAAAGTTTTAACGCAAAGACCACATCAGCTAACTCAAGATCATGGTTAGGGTAATTCTTCTCGTGGACTTTCAACTGCCTGGATGCATATGCAATCACCTTGCAACCCTACATAAGAACACATCCCAAACCTACTCGGGAAGCATCACAATATACCACATACCCTTCACCACTCCTCGGCAATGTGAGCACTGGGCTGAATTGTGTCGGTCTTTGAGCTCTTGGAAGCTCTTCTCACACTTTTCAGACCACTCAAACTTCACCTTCGTTAAGGCTTTCAATGGAGCAGCAATAGTGGAAAAACCCTCCACAAACCTGCGATAGTAATTAGCCAAACCTAAGAAACTCCAATATATGTAGGAGAGGGGGGTCTCGGCCAATTCTTCACCGCTTCAACCTTTTTCTGATTAACTTCACCACCCTGGTCGGTCACAACATGACCAAGAAAGGTCACTGATCTCAACCAAAACTCACATTTACTGAACTTTGCATACAACTGATGTTCTCTGAGTACTTGCAATGTCTTTATCAAGTGTTCCTCATGCTCTTCTCTAGTCTTAGAGTATATGAGGATGTCATCTATGAATACTATGACAAAAAAATCAAGATATTCATGGAAGACTCTATTCATAAGGTCCATAAACGCGGTTGGTGCGTTAATGAGACAAAATGACATGACAAGAAACTCGTAATGACCATACCTAGTACGGCAGGCAGTCTTAGGAAAATCTTCTTGTTTTACTCTAAGCTGATGATACCCTGACCGAAGATCTATTTTAGAAAAGAACCTTGAACCTTGGAGTTGATCAAATAGATCATCAATTCTAGGAAGACGGTATTTGTTCTTTATAGTGACTTTATTGAGTTGCCGATAATCGATACACATTCTAAGAGTTCCATCTTTTTTCTTAACGAACAACACTGGATAACCCCATGTGGATATGCTTGGCTGGATGAAGCCCTTATCAAGTAGATCTTTTAACTGCAACTTCAACTCTTTGTGTTCAGCTGGAGCCATTCTATAGGGAGGAATGGAAATTGGTTTGGTGTTGGGATCTAACTCAACACGAAAATCAATTTCGAATTTAGGAGGGATTCCTGGTAAATCCTCAGGAAAGACATCTTGAAACTCATTTACTATGGATACAGAGTCTATGGAAGGAACCTCATGCTCTAAGTCATTGACTATGACTAAGTGGTATAAATACCCCTTAGATAACATCTTATTTGCTTAAGATTGGAAATTATTTGGCTTGTTGGGTTTGAATCACGCCCTTCCCATTCTAGATCTAACTCATTTGGAAGTTGAAACCTTACTACCGTGCTTCGATAGTCTATGGTAGCATAAAACTTATGAAGTTAATACATACCCAAGATTATATCAAAGTCAAGCATGGTTAATTCTATTAGGTCAGCATAAGTAACTCTAGCAAGGACATTAATTGGGCAATCTTTATACACTCTTTCTGCTCTAATGTTGTCTCCTATAGGAGTACTGACTAGAAAAGGCTCATGCAATATCTCGGGAAGCAAGTCAAATTTACTAGCTACTAACGGAGTAACAAATGACAAAGTGGATCCTGGATTTAACAATGCATACACAGGAAAAGAAAAGGCATGCAACATACCTTTGACCACATCAGCTGGTTTCTCTTGCCCCTCTCTATCTTTCAAAGTATAGAATCTGTTCTTCTTGGGAGGCTCGGCTGCACATTAGAATTAGGCCGAGGCTGAGCATCTCTCATGGCCTGATTCCTCACCTGTGGGAAGTCCCTGACCATATGCCCACTCTTGCCGCACCCATAGCATATATTAGTACCTACCAGGCACTCACCTCCATGCAAACAACCACATTTACCACACAACTTGCTGTTACGCTGGGGATTTCTATCATTGCCCTTATTGGGGACAGACTTGTCCACTTTGGCATTTGAGTTCCTGGAAGGAGTAGGATTAATTGAACGTTGGTGCCCATTGTTGAACTTGGGACTGTCCTGCACTCCAAACAAACTCCTACCAGAGCTAGAACCAGCCTGATCTGAGGGTCTAGGCTTCTTGCCTTCTTGACCTCTCTTTCTCCAACGACTCTCCTCCAGTTGTTGTGCATGAACCATCAACCTACCAAGGTCTATGTTATCATGAAACATGGATGCCCGACAATCCTCCTCCAGATCCTTCGATACACCAGTCACAAACCTGCTCATCTCATCCCTGCTATTGGACATCAGGGAAGAAGCGTATTTGGAAAGCTTAACAAATTTCAAGGATTATTCCTTGACTGGCATACCTCCCTGTCGTAGGTTTATGAACTCCTCAACCTTAGCCTGCCTCCGTTCTCTGGGAAAGAACCTCTCTAGAAATGTGGCCTTGAGAATGTCCCAAGTGATGGGGACTTCTCCTGGTGCTCGACCATCTGCCCACATTTTGTACCAAACCTGAGCCAGATCCTTGAGTTGATAAGCAGCCAACTCAGCCTTTTCCTTTTCACTAACCCCCATGGCACTGAGAATCTTATACACGTCATCCACAAACTCTTGGGGATCTTCATTGGTTTTGGACCCAAAGTAGACTGGAGGATTCATTCTGGTTAAATCCCTCAGTCTTCTAGCCATGGTGCTAGCACGTGGGTTCTCCCTGGGAGCACCCTCTCTAGTTGCATGGGCTGTGATAGCATGTGCCTGAGTAGTGAAGGGTTGGGCCATCTGAACTAGTGCTTCTCTTACTTCTCCATCCGTCAACGCAGATGGGTTGATTGGTACTTCAAATCCAGCAGCTGGGCTTGAGGAGGAGCTTGGTTTCCCCAGCAGCTGCTTCTCCAACTCTCCTGCTTGCATTTCTCCTCGTGTTAATTTTTCTACACGCACACACAAGAAGGAAGTTAGATGCTAAAATGACACAAAATGTCGCAACTCTACACAGCACGATAAAGAGTAGAAGAAGGGAGGTTTCTTTTTAGTCTCTAAGTCATGATTGTGGATCTCTTCACAATTAAAAGTTAGAAACTACGTAACATGGTTGTTTTGAGATTTATTTCCTAGGTAATTTAACCTCATTCTCTGATACCAAGTTTGTCACACCCGAATTCTGGAATCCGAATGCAATCGGCATCGTTAACCTCTCGGAGGTCGCAAACAAGCCTCTTCTTAGCTTTTATCACAATCATATAGTTAAATTTGCGGAAAATTGAAAACTTTTAAAGCATAATGAAGTATACATAGACTTCATATAACTACTACATAGCTTTATATTCTAATAAGCTCAAACTAAACAACCATCTACAATTGATGAAACAATTCAAATGAAGGATCAATGTATAACGTAATAGTTTGTCAAAATGGACTTAATACAAAGATTCGAATAAAACAACTGAAAAGAAACGCTAGGGACAACATCCACTAGCTATGTATAAGGTACTAGGCTATAAAGTTAATTATAGCATCGACGAACTCAAGAGGACCTACCAAAGTCTGGAGATCGCTAATCCAAACAGCTTCGATGAGTCTTTAACCTTCTCTCTGACATACACGTATAAAGATAGTAATAGTATAGGGTTAGTACACACTTGTACTAAGTATGTGTGTATGCACACATACACATAAGACTATGCATGATCAAGGAAAACTCTTCCTATAACAACATGTCATTTCTGGAAAGTGAAGTCACTAGACTTTCTTAATTCGTTATTTGTGAATTATGGTATGAATATGACATATTTTAATGCATTCAAAGCACAAAAATCATTTTCTATATGAACATAAGACCTAAGAAACATGAACATAATTTTAGAACAACTCGAACGAAAATTTAGAAATTTGCTTCTCCCAAACCCGAGAGCTCTTTTCCCAACACTTAATTTACTTTTCAGTCTTTTTCTTCTTCTTGTTGTGTAGTTCAATTATCTCCTTAATCCTATGTATTATTTACAAGTGCAATGATTCATTGTAGTCCCATACCTACAATAAATCGAGCAAGTAATCCAAAAGACTAGAGAAATGATTTGGCTACCCTTACTACAAATTATTCACTCGGTTCTTGTTAAATTGGGCATGAAACCTTTATAAGTCAATCTTTATTGGCTAGTCCACTTATGTCATCATTTCATATTATGAAGATTATGGGGCATTGATTAGCCATTATGTTTTACTCCCCTTTTATTGGCATAATATAAGAAGTCATTATAAGCCAATTTTTATTTGGCTATGCCCATTATTTGATCATTTACATAACGTGAAGATAATGGAGGATATATCTTGATTTGGCACAAGCCAATAACTTGTTAAAACTTCATTCTTATCAACCACATATAATTTGTCATACTTAAGCTCTTGCTTTCTTAGCTCACTTTGAACTTACATTTCTTCTTCTTTTCTTTCTTACTTTCTAAAAGAAATCTTTAGCATTAAGATCATGCGAGCTAACATGAAATCCAGTGTCTGCCCCACACCGAAAAAGGGTGGTTCACGAATCAAAGTGAACCTAGATCATGTGAGTTAAACATGAAATCCAGTGTCTTCCTCACACCGAAAAGGAGTGGTTCACCAGCTAAAGTGAAACCATGTCCAGTGTCTTCTCATCACCAAAAAGAGATGGTTCACGGCTAAAGTGAACCGAATACTTTCTTTGAGCATTTAACCAAAATAGATAATGTGAGCTAAGCATGAAATCCAGTGTCTGCCCCACACCGAAAAGGAGTGGTTTCACCGGCCAAAGTGAAACCGCATCATACCTAGCTCTCTTACGTGGAATCCACTTGCTAGTTCCTATGCTGGCAATATAGTTTGAAGACAAGGAGACATACAGAGACTAATTATCCACCTTGGTGGTAGCCTCATCTCATGAGGCTTACATGTGCTGGAACAAACTCATTGCTAGTCTATCGGTGCTTTGCTCAACTTCTTTTTCTTTACATCTTTTAGAGTTGACTCAAACATTATGGAATCTTGCTTCTATTTATGAGGTTTACTTAACTCTTTGGATAACCAATCATCCCTTTATTTACTTGATGAAATGTTAATTTAACCTTACATTATCATCTAGGTGTTAATGAGACTTGTCTCACGATTATTAACACCCTCTTATGTGAGTATCTTTAATATAATTGTCTAGGTGTGAGTGAGACTTGTTTCACTTCTTTTAAAACCTCATTCTTAAACTTTTACTTATTTCATACTAAAATTATCTTTTTCAATGACATTTGGTAGCTTTATACCACTCTTTATGAACGTTATAAACTTTGTTCAATATACTTACTTATATTCATTGTTCATTTGGAAAGGGTATGTTGGGACTTGTCCCAATGATTGGCATACCCTTGGTTATGAATTCAAAGTTACATTGGTCATGCTTAATTTTGGTTTAACTTAGTCATTAGCCAATTTTAATTATATTGGGAATAACATTGTAAACCAATTCCATTAAACTTTTTGGGCAAACCATTGTAAGCCAGTTTATTTGCATGAACCAAACTTTAATTAAACAATTTTCGTTATGTTATCATTAAACAAATCAATTAGTTTCATGAATGTACTATAGTGATCTCCTCAACATAAACAAGTCGACACTTTAACATTTAACAGTAACTAAACTTCATAGCCGATTCATAGCAACTTCATATTTTCGAACACAAGTAAGCATTACATAATAATTTACTTTGTGTAACTAACACTCGAATCATTTGAATCAAATCTATAGTCCTCATTAGTAATTAACAAATCAAGAAACCTACACATATTGATCAGTTAGCACCACATACCCAAAACATGTTAGAGATTTACATCAACATACTTATTAGAATTGAAATCAATGATATCTAGGGAGATGGACGTTCAACAATATCATTGGGAACAACCCTAGTTTCGACATTCATGGATTCAAAACGTTTGAAAAGTCTCTTGGTGAAAGAATTCCATGAGAGAAAATCCATACCTTATGTAGAATTAACTCTAAGAAGATTACCTTGCATGAAAACTTGAAGAATACCTTGAAATCGCCTAAGGAGAATTTCCGCTTTTCTTATGTTTTTGCTCACTGTTTCCAGTCGTGAGTTTTCTAGTGTTTGAATGTGAGTCTAAGTCTTAGGAACTGATCTTGACTAATTCAACTTAGGCTAATTAAGTTAATTAAATATATTAATTATTTAATTACTAAAATTCCCCTCCTAAGTTTACTAGACATAGGAGAACATTTGACTTAGCCAAATCTTAAAATTGGCTAAGGGTCTCGGCCTAGCTTCTGAATTTTCATTAATTAATTAAGTTGCTAATTTAATTAATTAAGGTACCTAGGTAATTACTAAAATACAGTTAATTCATTAGGACCATAACTAACCCTTATGGACCATCCTAGGTTATGTACTAGGTTGTCTCTTTAATTAGTTACTAGGTTAGTGTCACCCGGTTAGGTCTTAGTTTTTCGGGTGCACTAGTTAGTTTATTTCGGTTAGTCCTAGGTTAGTTAGGTAGTTGGGTCAGTTAGTTAGAGTCTAGAGTTGGTTAGGGAGTTAGGCCCCACATGGAGGGACCCGTTCGTGCGCTGCCCCTAACCGCCCTAACCGAATTTGGTTAGGTTGGTCGCGTGGTCCCTCTTGGTCGGTTACACATGTGCTTGCACATGTGTTGCTACCCACTTCCCAACAATGCACTTCTATTGTTGCATTTGGAAAGTTCACTCCTTGTCCAAGGATCCTCACTATGTCCTTGGACACCGCTTAATCTACATGGTCATTTTAATCGGTCATGTGCTAGGTTACTAGGCTTGACACTTGGATGCCTAGTACCTAACTCATTGTTATATATATGGTGATTGAATATATATTTCTTATCTTAGGGTCTTCTTTGCAGGTATAATTTCTAAACAAGCTTGGAATATATTTTGCTTATTTGTGTATTATATAGAAATTGGCTAACACCCCTTAGCCAATTTTCTATACTATGCCCAATATTGATATTTTCTATACTATGCCCAATATTTATCAATATTGGGCTTTGGGATCCCTATGTACCCCCAATACGCATTCTTAAAGACCTATTGATCTCTTCACTAGACATTTAATTTTCCGGAATGTTGCAGTCTAACTATGTCCCTATGTGTTCACTGTAACATTGAACTTATAATGTATGAATGTGGAATTCGATTATGTTAAGATGATTGTATCTACTACCTTAGGTTAATATCATGGTTGAATTATAGGTATGAATCTTTTATTATCAATGTAACGAAGGCTTGGTATGAATTGATTTAGGTTTTCTAGTCTATTGATTGATAATGCTATGTATGTGATGTGATCTCGATTTTAGGTTAGATGAAGCATGATTCCATTTAGGTAATTATCTATTTAGATACTACCTAACATGTACGTTATTTATAAAATATTATTGATGATCAAGGATTGGGGGAATTTGTAGGATTGCCTATTTTCTCTAGTCTCTATTGAATTGATAGTTTAGTGCCTATGTTGGTATCTTGATTTTGTAGGGATTAAAGTATCATTTCGTTTATGTTAAGTATATATTTATCTACTTCCCTATAATGTATTGTTGATTAAAAGGTGTATTGATCAATTATGATCAAAGGATGATGACTTGGTAAGAATGATTTTCCTCTCTACTTTTCTATATTATTGTACTCAATGAAGCCTTGAATGACATTGTGTGGTAAGGACCACTTATGATGGCGGTGTTTAATTTATTGTAAATATATATGTGATGTTAACATGGCCTTGAAGGCAATCATACTATGAATGTGTGTTGGTGATGAATCACCCTATGTGAATCCTATGGTTATGTTAATTTATTTGTACTTTCTGCCTATGATGAGGTCCTACGGTGTTAAATGTGATGTAAATGTAAGACAGGTGCAAAAGACTAGAGCTTACTGTAGGATGTTGTAAGTCTTGAATAACTGAGTCTTGTGCTATGCTATCTATTCTATGATGTTATGTGATGTATCATTCACAATGATGACTAGATAGGTGTACTAGTATGGTCAAGGGTATAGAACCTTATTTGTACATTGCACATGTGTGCCTTGATAGAAACGTTCCTAGGTTGGTCTTCTAAGTACATGAATAGGATTGTATGAACATGTTATGAATATGACTTATTTGATATGATGTTAAGTATGTAATATGATGAAGTATGAATGGTCATACTGTCTTGGTGTGTTTATATGAAAGGATTGTTCATACAGTTATCCCTATAGACTTATGCATTGATATATGAACATGTGTGACATTTATATGTTATGTGAAAGGTTTTCCCACATATAAGTATACACACACACATTTATGAAGATCTAGTCAATACAGAGTCCTTCTAAGGTGTGTTCAACGGTACCCTAAACTAGATAGGTCCTTACATATGCTATGTCCATGTGAAAGGGTCTCTCACATGATTTAGGTTGATGAACTCTCATCTATGACCTATGAGCTATACATATGAGGTTGTGACTCTCCTAAGCCTAAAATTATAAGATAAAATTAATAAAGGCTTTTTGTTAAAAAAAAAAAAGGAAACTTAGTTTAGCACCGAGTGAACTTGAAGATCAGGGGTCTCCCTACCCATTGTAGATGGTAGATCACCCTAATCCTCATGAGGTGGATAACCACAATGCCTCAATAGGCATAAAGAGGGTTTCCATAAGTGAATAACTATAATGCCCCATTTGGCATAAAGAGGGTTTGAAATGTACACCCAAGTTCCATAACTATGCTTGCCACATAGTATCTAGCAAGTGATATCAAAGAATATGCTAGCATGTGTTAATGTTCTACCTTGGCTAGGTAAGAACACGTTCCATTTGTGTAAGGTTCTACAACGCCAAATTCTATGTTTAACACCCATGGTCTTAGTGTCGGTTGAGTTTATAGTTTCCCTAAAGTAAAATGGACAATGAAAGTAAAGGACCCTAACTAGGATATCCTAAGGGTATGTTCTTAGTGTAGTTGGGGGTATGGGACTTCACCTATGCATTGCACAGGTGGCTCTTGAGGGAAGTCCTAGAAAGGTGTTCTAATGCCTGTGACTATGTATATGTTCCTTATGCATGACTTTGTAGTAATTGTCTAGTTCTTGTGGTGTAGTGCATGGTATGAGTCCTAATGGATCTATGTGATGTGGTCTTGTTCTTATATGCACTATGTTGGTCTTAATAACTATATGATGAAGGTCTTGCATTAAATTAAGGAAGTTGTCTTCACTTGCTTGTTGAGGTATGAAATAGAGTGTTAAGGCTTGTGGTCTCATGATAGGTTTACTAAGTATGTGTGAGGTTATGGGGCTTCACTTGTACATTGCACTAGTGGAATTAGATTGGGATTGTGAGTAAGGTTTTATAATGCTTTATGTGAAATGAAGTGAATTGATGTGAAAGTTGATGTAGCTCACTGTAAAGCCATTAGAGTCTTGACTTAAATGTGTCTATGATGTATTCTACTTCTATGATGGTATGTGTTGGCTTATGTAGGTTGTATGTATGATTTCCTTGTGGCCTTAAGGTGAAGTATTGCACGAAGTATCACTAGAGGTTACTTGGGAGGTTAAGGAGTTAAAGAAAAGATGTGTTCATTGTAAAAGGGAATTAGTCACTCTAAAGTGACCCCAAATGTGGCTTAAGTTCTATATGTGATTTTATATGATGTTTGGCCTTAGGATATGCCTATATTAAGTATGTAAATGATATAATTCTTGTTGTATAAATGTTTTATGAATATATTTTTCAAAAAGGCATGAAGTATGATTTCAAGTAAAATGTCCCTCTTAAAGGCATGTTTTTGCATGGTTGTTATACTTAGTGCATTCTTGTACTAATTCCATTCTTCTCTACTTTTTATACGAAGTGTAATTAATGGATTCTTAAAGGATTTATTTAATGGTGAAGAGCTTGATAAATGATTCCCAAGCTTAAGGAAAGGGGTACTTAAGTCACAAGGATTCCATACTTATGGTTTTCTATAAAGTCTTATAAATTGTATACTTATGATTATGTTATAAGAGTCGTGTTCCTAATGTACTCTTATGATGTCGTGTCTAGGATGGCAAAGATACTTAGAGTCTATTTATGTATTATGATATTTTATATCTATATGAAGTAATGTTCTAGCATATGATGTGTTAAGAAAGTTTTAAATTTTCAGCTAAATTTACTATGACAATGCGATGAATGATAACTATGGGCTTGTATAAGACCTACGAGAGGTGAAGTACGCCATGTTACTTCTAGGTGGTTCTCCCCGGATGTGACAATAGGACCCGACTCAATCGGCCTATTATCCTTCCATTGAGTGTACCACACTTGAGAAACCTTCCTCTATTGGTACAAAGCTAACTCCGCCTACTCCTAGAACTTACCCCATAGAACTCAACACCATAAACACACCATCTAGATACTCTTGGGGATCCTCTCCCACCATAGAGCCAAGAAACATATGAGGATTCATCCTCACAAAGTCTCTCAATCTAGAAGTCATAGTGCTCTCCGTAACATTAACCCTTGGCCCAACATCTCTAGTCAAATGAGTACTCATGGCTCTGGCTACGGCAAGTAAAGCATCCCTAATCTCTCCAATATTCAAGTCCAGGGGAACCACCAGAACCTCATTTCCTTCATCTCCAATAGGAATTTGACCACCTTGAGCACATTGAAGAACTTGCTCAATTTGAGGAGGAATTTCCTCATTTACTATCTCTTCTTTAACCCGCGTTTCAGACACCCTCCTAGTATTTACTTCCTAAAAACACAAAGAAAAGCATTAAGAAGGACTCTCATAAATTCTACTCTACGACACGACACAAGAGTTTAAAAGAAGGGAAATTCTATCGTCCTATAGCCTCTCGCCCATAGATGTATCGCGACTCACACCAATGAACATGACTCTACTAGACGTAGCTTTATGAGAATTTTTTATTCCTAAGATTACTTCATAACCTATGCTCTTGTAACCACCGAAGTACATCCTAAAAGTTAGAGCACTCTTTGAATCATCACAAGGCATAATCGACCTCACGGTGGTCTTGCAAAATCCTCTTAGCTATCATTCATTAAATAAAGAATGAAAAGTAGTGCGGAATTTAAAACTTTTCACTCAATAGTAATAAGAAACATCTTTTATAAAAATACTAAGGGACAAGTCTCATCGTCCCAAGCCAACTTAAAGACACATCTTAAATATCTTACGGGCACGACCCTTTACATTAAAATAAATACATAATAAATCTTATACAAGTCTCAAAGAAGAAACTAAAGGAACGTAGACTATGTATTCGAATATATTATGATATACCGAGTCTTGAGAGAGTCAACTTCCCAAGCATTTCCTCCTAAACTTCGGCTTGCCTCCAACCTATACTTATGGAGTATATAATAGTATGGGGTTAGTACAAACATTATACTAAGTATGGAATTATGCAAAAATCATGAAAAAGGGACAATTTAGTTGAAACATACAAGTCATGCTATTTTGATAAAACCTTCATGAATCAAGTTACAAAACATCATATAATCATCATTTAACACATAAAGTAAAACTTCCATTTTTCTTAACATAAGAGCATACTTACAGTTAACCCAAATATCACATGAACTACTCCTATCCAAAGTTATCCTAAGACTCACCTAGGTATGACATGAAGATATCGCCCATGCAACCTCTTTAATATGTACCTAAGTGATCCTTAAGAATACAAAGATAGCATACTTCATTTCATTTTACAAGTCAACATTCAATACTAAAGACACTAGAGAAAACATAAATATACTTAGGAACTTCACAAAGAACCATCCTCCAAGAAAAACCCCATGTTACACTTGGTGCAATGTGAAAGTAGCAATTCATACTACTACTTCCACTTAGTGCTCCTTAAGAATTACCTTAGACTAGGTAAATAACATTCATCATGTACTAAGATTTCATCATGCGAGGCATAATATCAACATGCTTCCTTAAAATAGAACATAATGTCACATTACTTTCATTTACATAATATAATGACCCATTAATACATTATCATATAAGGAAACACCAAGACTCCCTCCAAATGTCTACTTGTGCAATAGATATATAGCGTCTCATTCCCCCACCTACCCTGAGTAGTACACCCATAAGAAGACTTAGATGATTTACATTAATTTGTGGGTGCTATATTTAACCAACATAGACCATGAGAGCTAGACATGGAATCCCGGTATTAAACCCTACCGAATGAGGGATCCCTACATGCCTAAGGTAGGTTCATTATCTCTAGCCTTTACATTGAATATGTAATAGCTACACCTCCACGGGCGCATAGTTAAGGGATAAGGAGATTTATACTAAGTAGTTCATTCACTACTAACAAGGAGAACTCATCTTAAAAGGTGTCTTGGATACAATATCTCTACTCACGAAATATACCCACCCCTTCCTCAAATCCTCTCGGTGCTAATCATAACTCCCCTATGGAGTCTTATACATTTATTGACTAAAGGTTAAAAGGAAAACTTTTGAACACCACATCTCAACTCACGAAGGGTATCCAACCTCCAACCTATCTACAAAGCTCTTACGAATAATGAGGTTGCTACTAAACACTTCATCTCAACTCACGAAGAGTGTTCACCCCAAAATCCCCCTTTTCAAACTATAGGAATAGTTGGATTTTCTAGAAACTTCATCTCTACTTACGAAGTGTCACGACCGGAATCTAGACCCCAGACGAGACCGGCGTCGTTGACCTCTCAGAGGTCGCAGACAAGCCTACTTACGTCATTCTTACTTCATCTAGGTTAATTTTAGCGGAAAATTTAAAACTTTTTGTTTCTTAACATACTTATAAAAACATTCTCATTAATACGTAATTGTTCACCATCAACCATCTAACATTAAGAGATAAGCAACTTAAAGAAATAGTTCAATTCTTATTAAGTGTATAATTGCCAAAATGGCACCAATACATAGTCTGAATAAAAATAGGAAAGAAACGCTAGTGGAACATGCTCCACTAGCTCAACTCTCTAACTAAGCTAGAATATAAAACAGTAGCATCCTCGAAAGAATGAGGACCTACCAAAACCGGATGAATGCTGGACGTCCGGATAACTGCAGCGATGATCTTGTAGCTCTATCGTCCACCTCTGCCTGCACCTAAAATAGTAGAGTTTGTATAGGGTTAGTACACACTTGTACTAAGTATGGGTATATGCAAGCACACACCAAGGACATGCATGACAAAAGATAGCTCTTTCCTAACAACATGATTATGGGAAGTTAGGTCAGTGGACTTGCCAAATTGAGATTAGGAAAGTTAGTGAGCTTTCCAAATTTGGATTAGGAAAGTCATGCCATGATAGTAACATGCATCATCATAATTATCATAATGCACACAACACATAACATCATACACATAGCACATATCATAGCACATAACATATAGCACATAGCTTCTTTCATATCATTTATTCAAATTCCATGAGACCTTGGAATCATGGACTTGACATTAAGAATTTCCAAAATGAGGGCTCAACATATGTGACCTCAACTAGGGAGTCTTCATTAGCAAACACAGAGTCTGCTTCATTCATTCGTACGTACTTCATTTCATTTTGTTCATAGGCCAGTGTGAACACCAGTTATACCTAGGGTGTAGTTTAAGACTTTCATCGGGTTTGCTGTGCAATGATCAAGAATAACCTAATGTCATTACCTGATTCTAGCTCACCTCTTGATCATCCTATCCTAACACCTTTGGTATCATTCATTTCATTATGTGCTTCATTTGAGGCTGGCCTCATTCATTCATTGGGAACTTTAACTTTAACTGACATAGATCATGTGAGCATCATGAAATCCAGTGTCTCCACCACACCGAAAAGAGGTGGAATCACCGGCAAAAGTGACCCAAAAATATGCTAGCGTACATGGGAATTTAACCCCGCCAGATCCCTATATTGGCAGTATAGGTTCGAAGACCAGGAGATATAAGGAGACCCATACCCGACAAGCCGGACAGTCTCATCTCATGAGAGTTACGTGAACCTCCGCCCTTCCCTAAAAAAGGCATCACCGCTCATAGCTAGTCTATCGGTGCTCAGTATAAAGGTCCATTACATTCAACTCATACGTCATGGAAGCTGGCTTCAAGTATGAGGACATCATAGCTCATTAGATGATTTCTCATCTCATCATTAGTATTAAGTGTGTTAATCTCAATACTTTCATTAGAGTGTTCATAGAGACTGGTCTCTTCATTAACTTTACACTCTCATAGGTGGGTACGTTTTGGTAACATATACTTAGGCTCATTTGAGATTGTTTTCATCTTTTACATTAGCCTCATATCATGTTGTCACCACATTCATTAACATTAGCACATTTGCTCTTCATAATTACTCACCCCATTTTACGTGAATGTTCATTTCTTCATATGCCAATATACTTGGCCATTTGTGTGTTTCACACTCTTACTTAACCCTTCTAGGGTTTCGTCATTTCATTACATAATAATCATTTTCATCGTATGCCAATGCACTAGGCCATTTAGTGTGTTTTACACTCATACTTAACCCTTCTAGGGTTACATCCTTTCAGTACATACATCTTAGTTCACTTCTTTAAAAAGTATGCTAGGCTTATGAGTCTAGACACACAAGCCATGAGGCTTCATTCATAATTCGTTAAGTGATTCATACATTCCTAAGAGTATGAAGTACAAGACTTATGTATCTTGAATATATGCCAAGATCTTGATTTCGATCTATGTAGGTGGCATTATTCTTGGATATTTTGTTCACGTATGACTTATATATCAATACGGAAGTTTGGGCAAGGAAACCAAGTTCGAATCACTTGGATAACATTTACATTTTTCATTGATTTTATTTTTAATCTCTATGACCTTGGGACTCTAGATTGAACTCCAACATTAGCATTGTATCTTTAATTTTCTACTTGCTTTTCCCTTTAATTTGGCCGAAGGGTTGTGGGTTCAACCCCCACAACCCCTTTTTATTTTTCCTTAAAGTCTCCTTGTCCCATTTCGCCTAAACCAAGAGGTTGTGGGATCAAACCCCCACAACCTCTTTTATTTTTGTTATTTATTTCGCTGGGGAGTTGCGAGGTTGTGGGTTCGAACCCCCACAACCTACTTATTATTTCTTTTAATTTCGCTAGAGGCTGTTAGATGGTGGGTTCGAACCCCCACAGCCTCCTATATTATTTTTTATTTAAATTTCGGTAGTCTAAGCGTTTTGGCAATGAGGTTGTGGGTTTGATTCCCACGCCTCATTTCTTCTTTTTCTTTAATTTTCTATCCTCTCATTCGCAGCCTGGAGGTCGTGTGTTCGATTCCCACGCCTCCCATTTATTTTTCAAATATTTTGTTCTCTCCTTTCCCCTCCAGTAACCGACCTCGATTCCCCCCAACCCCATTTTTCATTTCCTTTTCGCAAATTTACAGTAGCCAAGCGGGTTCGATTCCCCTTAACCCCCTTCACGTTTTTAGCCTCCTTAACATGTGAGGTCTTGGTTTCAATTCCCATTGACCTCACTTATTTTATTTTCACTTTAAAAACCCAGATTCTTAGCCTTATTTTTAAGCGAAACTAGAGTGCACCAATCTGGAAATTTAATCCCAACTTTAGCTTCCTTTCATCAACCTTTTCATGTTAGTTTCTTAGGGCATTTTGCCAAGCATTTAGTATATAGTTAGGTGTAGTTTAGTAGTTACTTTCGTCAAGAGTTTTTCTGTCAAAACCAATAACTCCACACCCCATATGAACATCTCATTGTGTACAACTTTTACACATAAAATTCAAGGATTAAACATGCTATTTTCACACCTTCAACAGTGAGTATGTTCACTGCCAAACGTGCACACACACACATCATTTTTTGGATTACACATTGGTTGTAATTTTCGTTATTTCACGTACATAAACATATTCACATTCAACACAAAAACAACACACATATACATACCTAAATCTACGAGCAAATAAACCCAACGTACGAATCATTGGGAGCTAGTGACATGGACATGCAAAAGGGGAACAACCCTAGTTTTCTGAGTGAATATCTTGAATCATAAGGGGTCTCTTGGGAAAGGAACCAAGAGAGAAGAAACCCATACCTTAATTTGCTTGTTCAAACGTGAAATTGCTGCCCAAATCGTTTTCCAAAACCACGTCCACTCAACTAAAGTTTCACCACCAACTCGATGGAATCTCCCCTTGCCTTAACGCTTTTGATTAACTTGTTTTTCTTAGACTTTTTTCGTGAGTTCTTCAAGTGTGAAGAACTTTGTCAAGGATTCTGTTCTTTACGTTAATTGGCAGAGAGAAACAAGAGAGTTTTGAGCGTGAAGATGTGATAGACGTGAGAGAGTGAAATGTGTGAAGTTGTTTAGGATTAGATGATGACTTTGTCAATTTAGGACTCTCCTTAATACTTAAAATCTGATTTAATTAATTATACATGAAAGGACCATTTTTCCCTTACAAAAAATCAGATTTTAATAATAAGTAAATCATAAATTCGTTGCTTCCAATGGGGCTCGAACTCGAGTGACACCATTTCGCGAAAATGGGTCACTTCGGGTCGACCCAACCCGAATTAATGCTTTAATTAAATTACTTAATTAATTAATTAATTCCTTAGGGTAGTAACAATATTACCCTTGGCCTGGAAATGACCATTTTACCCCTGGATCCTCAAAACTTAAAATTTCCTCTTTTAAGTCAGGTAAAGACCCTTTCGATTAAATCTTCATTTTCGAGAGCCTTACATGGTTGGTTCCAACCTTTCCAAGCTCAACTAACTTCTCAAGTTAGTTGGATTGGCCGTAGCGAGGGTTCTGAGGTCTGGTTCTACGCGTATCAATCCGTGTGAACCTTGGTCTAATCGCAAGCATTCTTGACACCTTAAGCATTTATCTTATTCATTTTTAGGGTTGTTACACAAAGGGTGTCTACCCTACAAATCCCCTATTTTATTCATAAAATCATTCTTGCATTCAAAGTCTGTCTGTGAGAACATGATCACCATAATCCATAACATTGACTTCTAGATATGGTTATACCTACATTTATCGTACTTCACACACTATCATGCTTCACATATACACCTACTTTATTTGGACATAACATTTTCAAGATATTCATTTTTGACTTCCTATAACACATCATGCATATACATCATAATTACAACCTTACTTCACAAACTATGCCTTTAAGTCCATATCACAATACATACATATACATGTAAGATCCTGAAAATGACTTCGGTGAGCTAGACCCTAACATATTTATCATGATATTCGAAGCTTCTAAAATTGTCTATAATGTGGTATTGAGGCAGTGTCTAAGAGTTTAGGTGCATTGGAAGTCAAACGTCAAGGGACGACTAAGACATTCGACAACTAAGTCACATTTGTGCCTCATATGTGGTTTTATGTGTTTATGTGTGATTCATGAGGTTATAAGGTCCTTAAATGAGTTATTATGGTTTATATAGGCAGTGTGTCAAGCTTCATGAAGTTTGGAGGTCAAACGTCCAAGAACGTTCGTAGCGTTCGAAAGGTATGCATTGAAATGACCTTGTGTGTCTAAGCATGTTTCGTTGAGTTTTATGTGTTCGTTTTTGGTGAAATTCATGTGAGAGGTCCTAAACTCGTATATGAGAACATTTGGGTCAGAAACGTCCGAGACAACATCCCCAAGGACAATCCAAGGGTCCTTGAGGAAGGACTCATGTTGGTGGCAAAGGCTGCCCAAGACAGCCCAACCTACGGAGGCAATCGACGCCCTGTAGGTGAGGGGTCGTTGGTGGACACTTAGGAATGGGGAAGTAATAGAAAAATAACAGCCTCAGTCCCAAACCACGGACCAACAGGACGGTCCGTTGGTTAAGGGAAGGGTCATCGATTGGCAAATCGTTGGAGTAATGCCTTTCTGCGCAGTTCAGTGTAAGTTCAAGGGGTGAAATGGTAAATTCACCCCACTTACAAATTATACTTTGGGCGGCTCCTAAAGGGTCTTTTGGGTATTTTTAAACAAGTATATAAGTCTTTAACACTTAGAAGAATTCATTCTTCAAAAATCAAAACCCAAATTCCCTTAGAAATTCCTTAGAACTCAATTGAAGCCAAAACTCAAGGAAGAACTTGGATTGGAGATTTGAGTGGTGATTCTTCATCAAATTGGAGTATTAGAATCACTTAGGTATGATTTTTTATCCTTGAAACTCTATTCCTCAAGGATCCCAAATTCAAAGAAGTTTTCTAAAGTTTTCAAAGATGAACTTGTCCAATTTCATGATCTATCCATGGGTTCTTGAATTAAAGGTTTTTAATCATTGAATATTGATTGAGTTGTTGTTACTTATATGATTTTAACACAATTAAACTATGAACCCATGTAATTTATGAACCCTTGTTTTTGACTACTTTATGGGTTAAGTGATATTGTCTTAATGCTTATGAATTCTAGTGTAGTTTTCTATCGGTCATCTAATGATGTTAGAATTGTATTCAATTGATGTCTAATTGTTCTTAGAGTGATAAATTTATATTGAATTGACCTAGTTTCATTGAGTATTATGATTTATGCATTGAATTGATGTTCATGGCCATGGGTAAGGGCCTTATGGTATTGAATTGGATGATTTAGACATGGATTGAAGGGGAGAGAATGGATTGGTGGTACGCTGACCTAATTCTCTTAATTTTAAGTATTATAGCTTTTGAATTATGTTGTGATTGGTAAGGTCCACTTATGGTGGCGGTGTTATATGATTGATGTGGCCTTGTTGGCGTTACTTTATGTATTGTGATGATCATGTCCTTGTCGACACTACTTGAAGTAACATGATGTTTTGTGTAGTTGATTATGTCAAGTATGTGTGTTCTTCTATATATGCTATTTAGGTGATCATGTTAGAGTATGACTATCTGTTCATGTGTGTAGTCTTAGAGTTGATGCATGATTGTTCCTACTTGGCTATATGAGTCTATGATTGTTATATTGAAGATGATATATTTGTGTATAGGATGACTTAAAGATGATAATAGTTGTTGCTATGTGCTTCTAGAATGATATGTAATATGTGTTAAGGTGAAGTATATTGTGTCTTGTCTTGGTAGACTTGTGTCCCTTATTTGATGCATGTATGAATGTGAATATGAGATATGTTGACTTAGGATGCTAAGGCCTCTTATTCTTGTATGTATGAATGACATGAGACCTTGAATGATGTTAAGAAGGTCCTTTATGTGAACCTTAAACCTAGTGGTAAGGTTATGAAACTTGAAGTAGAAAGTCGTAATGGTATCCTTCTTGTAATGAATGATGGACTTAAGGTTGGTTGACTGGAACGGAATCATATCAATCCTTAGGAAAGTCATTATGAACTTCTTGTTGCCATTGTAAGGCATCCCTAGGGGACCTTTTTGGTATGGTAAATGTAATTGGGTTATGAACTTGATATGGAACCCTTTTGTATGAACCTTAATGTGAAATACTCTATGAGAACAAAGGCTAGCACCGAGTGACTATGGTAAAGGAAGTAGTTCTAGTTAAAGGATGAGGCTATAATAAAAAGTAATCCCTTCATATTCCTTAACAATGTGCCTACATGGGATGTGTCCAAGTTCTACCATTGGCAAGTAGAACACCCTCATCGGAGTAGGTTTGAACTCCGGATTCCATGTTTTAATACCATGGTTTATGTCGGTTATTGTCTATTCTCATTATGTGGGATACCTATAAGCATTAGAGAAGTTCTATGAAGTTTAGGTCGTTGTATGGGACGATATCTAGACATTGCACAATAGGCTTTGAAGATGTTAGTGAGAGTACCTAGGTCTTCTCCAAGACCATTACTTTAATGTCCTTTATATGATAAATGTTTCCTAATGAACTAATGAAATAATGGCTTATGTTAGAAAGCATGTTAATGAATGAGTACCTAATCTAGAGTGACTTAAGCATTCCTTAGTTAAAGTGTGAAAGGGCATAAAGGATGATTTATTCATGTCTTATCTAGGGAAATCATGATAATGACTCTAGTTAGGGAAGATGGTTGATTCTTTAGGCATGATCTAAACTTAGGTATTCTTAAGGATTATTTAGGTATCCTTGAAGATAGGTATGGGCATTCTATTCTATGAGTACTTAAGTAAGTCTTTGATAGCCTTGGTAAAGAAAATGTTATGTCATACATGTTATGTGTTTGGTGTATTGTAAGTGTGTATGTGTCTTATTAAAAGTAGTCTTGAGGATAATTTAGGCATGCTTAGAGAGGGTGTATGTGCGGTCTCTCTTTGTGTTGCTTAAGTGAGTCTTAGGATATCTATTAGTAAGGGGATTGCACGTTATAAGGTGTCAACTTCACTGAAAGAGTGAATTAATTCACTGAAAAGTTACACTACTTCACAAAAAAAATTTCTAAATTGACTAAGTGATTTCTTATGTGTTTCTAAGTTAATAAATGTTGTTATTATAATTATATCATGATATTTATGTAACAACCCTAAATATGGATAAGATAAGTAATGCTTAATGTGTCAAGAATGCCTACGATTAGACCAGGGTTCACACGGTCCATTTTCATGATTTTTATGAATTATTCCATACTTAGCCCATGTGGTTGTACTAATTCCGTGCTTTTATCTATGTCTATAGTGGTTGGTAGGTGAGGAACATTTGGGAAGCAAGACTTGGATTGTAGCATCGTTCATGTGAAGTTGAAGTATGTCCCCATTTGAATCGAGGGCGTAGATGTCTTTTATTTCTCTTATTGAAGTATTGGAATAGACTTAAGTTCTTCTATATTCGTATTGTATGGGTTGTGTCCCAAGTATTCTCGTGTCTAAGATTGATGAAATGAGATATAGTATTTCCTATGATTTTAATATGAAAGAGTTTTTAAATATTATGAAATGTTTTGTGAAAAAAGTTTAAATTCCGCACTACTTTTCCCTTGTATATGCTATGAACGATACGAAAGGGCTTGTATAAGACCTTCTAGAGGTCGAGTACGCCGGTTGTACTCCGAGAGTGTCATATCTTCTATATATATATATATATATATATATATATATATATATATATAATATTTCAATTAAACACCTCCATCAAAGGTGGACCATATCAATAAAGATCATTTCAAAATAAGAACCAAGCAAGATTAGAAAACTTACCCTTCATCCAAGTCTTTGCAACCTTTTTCTCAATTTCTCCAACAATACATCATAAAATAGCATTTAAGGCAATATCTACATCAGATTATAAAATAAAGGAAACCATAGTTCTAACATTATCAAATCATGTACATTAAACCCACATCATAAGCCAAAAGTTGAGATTTTTAATGAGCATGGGTTTATTGTGTTTTTAACCTTAAAATCATCAACTAACATTGAATAATTCCATATTTCAATCATTAAAACTTTTTCATGCAAGACACAAGCTTTGAGTCAAAAATCGAAGAGTTTGGAGTTTGAAAACCCTTTTTCAAAAGTCTTTCAATGGGCTGCTTGAATCTAAGAAGAGTCAAGGATGAATTACCGTACCTCAATATGAAGAAACCCACAAAATTTGGTGAATAAACTTGAAGGATTTGGTCTTCTTCCTTGGAGATTGAATCTTCTTGAAAAAGGAGGTTTTTGGAGAAAAGGTTTGGAGATCTTGAAAATGGAGAATTTGGTCTTCTTCCTTGGAGCTTGAATCTTCTTCATGGGAAGCGGCTACGCATCGCGAGGTCACCTCTTGATCTTGGTTCTGGAAATTATGTTGGAACATAAAGGTTCATTTTGGTCACACGTTGCACAAAAAATATTTGCCCATAAAATGTCATCTGCGCGACGCGCCCTATGATCCAAATCATAGCTGCCCGAAAGCCTCGTTAGCCAACATTTGGGTCCTCCTTGGGGACCCATAGGGTGGTCCCCGTGGAGTCGTACTCGAACGTTTTGGCCCTTGGTAAGTCCCTCTAGGTACTAAGGTCATCCCCACTGGTTTTGGACACCAAACAACACCTAAAAACATGAACAACAAACAATGACATACTAGCACGCACACAAGGCTAGTCTCCGAACTTCTCCGTCGTCCCATGACGTTTGACTTCCAAATATCACAAACTGACTTCTAATGCTAATACTAACTATTTTAACACATTATTAATTCATGAAACACATGTGAAGTTATAGGTTGACCTATTTCATTTTTAGAGTCGTTACAATCTCCCCCACTTAGAACAACATTCGTCCTCGAATGACACTAAACACTTTAAAGGATATCAAGGACTCAACTAGAATCATACAACACATTTCATAAAGGTCACAACATTCATAGTCAATTGACCAAGCTTACAAGGAACGCTAACTTCATATCATTAAGCATTTTAAGCAACATAAGCAAATTTGGAAAGTTTTCACAATTCAAAACACACACTTACTTCATCATTTTCATTTCATATATGGAGGAACTACCATCTCCAACATTAGACATGCTCATCAATTCATTTCAAATTTTAACATGTAATAACTTTTAATCACACATTGGCACATAAGCATAACAACCTTGTAACAATTAAACAATTATAATAAGCTACACATTGACATGAGAAATATAGATTAACTACGAATCTACTCATGAAACTACGATATAATAATGAGCATGCAAATTACCATATCATCAATTGAATTCATAACATAAGGAGACATGCCACTCATGCTAATGCAAGACTCCAAAACAAACCAAACTATTAAGGATTTTTGGTCTCAATCTTGAGTAAGAATAGCATGAAATATAAGGATATCAACCACCTTCCTACTCAACTTTATTACTTACCAAGGCATTCACTCTGGATTAGCTCCCTTCTTAGCTTGAAGTGCACAGAAAATTAGCTCCCTTGTTAGCTTGAAGTGCATAGAAACGACTCTTCTTTGGAGCATTACGATCCGTACCAACATGATGAACTTGGCTGATCTCTTTCCCTTTTACCTTGAGGGTATGAAAATCTCTCATTTTATGACCCTTAGTTCAAAATCCAAAGCAATCATCCGTGCCGGCAAGACACCTACCAAAGTGTTGCTTCCCACAACTAGTACATCTAGGCCTCTCAAAAGCATAACCATTTCCTTGGGAATTTTTGTTGGAAACCCTATCCTTGTTTCCCATGGAAAGTATTATTTATAAAACCTCTTCTTAGACTTAGGTTGACTTGATTCATCCGACCTAGTCGTCTTTCCATCTCTAGTCATCTCCCTAAGCTTGGACTTCTCAATTTGTTGAGAATACACCATGACCTTAGAGATATCCATATCATTAAGGAGCATTGACGTACGACATTCTTTCTCAACCATACAGACACCCCTATCAAAAACTTATTCATCCTAGCCTAGAGTTGGCTAAAAAAGTTTTTGCATACTTAAAGAGTTGGGTAAACTTGAGAAAATACTCACTCGTTGCTAGCCGTTGTTCTCATAGAGTATTTAAATAAAGAAGTATATGAAGAGGTTCTATATCAAGTTCACAACCCAATCACATTACGCCTTACCAAAAAGGGTCCACTAAGGCAACCTACAATGGGCAAGAGGATATCTCAATGACTTTCCTAAGGATGATTTCATGCCATTCAAGCCAACAAACCCGAAGTACACTATTCACACAAGAAGGATACCATTAAGTCTTTGAACTTGAAGGATATCATAACCTTCCAACTAGGTTGAAGGTTTCACATAAATGACCTTCTTAACTATGTTAAAGGCCACATGTCAATCACATATAAAATACTAAGAAGTTTTATCATACTAGGTCAAGAAGGCACATTCACATTGTACATGTATCAAGTAAGAGACACAAGTCTACCAAAACCAGACACACTCATACTTCACTATACAACATAAAACATATCATTCAAGAAGCACATAGGAATAACCAATGTCAACTATAGGTAACCCTATTCACTACTATAGTATCATCAATCTAACTTATCACAAGTCTCATATAATTCATCAAGAATCGTCATACTTCAACATCATGTAATACACATAATGTAAGACCCCCAAAATGAGTTAGGGTGTCTAAAGCCTCATGTTCCTATAAGCTTGTTAACATGTTAATTAAGTATTTTAAAGAATTTATGATAGATTTGAAGTAATTTGGAAGTCAAACTTCAAGGGACGAACAAGACGTTCGACGACTAGTCACCAAGAGGCCTTAGATGTTTTTATGTGCTTATATGTTTGTCATTGGCTTGTGAAGTACTTATATGAGTAATAATGATGTTATAGGCAGTATGTTATGTTTCATGAAGTTTAGAAGTTAAACGTCCAAGAACGTCAAAGAAGTTCGAAAGTTAGGCCTTGAGACGTGCATGTGTGACTTGAGGGTGCCTATCGTGTTTGGATGTGTTTCGAGTGGTTGTTTTGGGTGAAAATGATGAGAAAGGTCCTTGACATGTTAATATTTATATTTACGTTGAAAACGTCCAGGTACAACTCCCCAAGGTCCCCACAAAAGGCCCTCAAATATGACCTAAAGTCTGCTTTTGCAGTGTTTACTAATGACCCTCAATTGACGGCCAGTAGGTTCACCTACGCCCCGTCGATGGTGAGGCATCGATTGGGACTTAGACTGGTAAAGGCTCAACGTAGTTGTCATGCCCCATACCCAAATGACGGCCTGCAGTATGGTCCGTCGATTGACCTATTGGGCATCGATGGGTCCGCCGATGCAGGCTACAACAACTGTCATGCACGCTGTTTTCATTTAAGGGGTGAATGGGAAATTCACCCCACGTCAAACCTGAACATTGTTGGGTTATTTGGTTTCTTTAGGTTTACTAAGTGGGTTAAAAACTCGACAATCCCATTCCCAATCTATGAATTCAAATGAAACTTCCCTCTCCCAAAATATCCTCTCTAGAAACCTCCATTGGAGATGAAGCTCAAGAAAAGCTTGGATCTTGGATTTCCATGGGTTCTTCATCAAGTTTCAATGTGTTTCTTCTACAATGAGGTATGGTAATCCTTCATCTCTAGTTAACCTTCCATTTAGAGAGTTCTTCTCAAAGTTTTCAAAGAGAAAATATGATCAAACCTCTTATCTGTAAATCTAGCCATGGGTTCTTTCTCAAAACATTTTTAAAGACTTCTTGATGATGAATTGATGTTGATATGTTTATTGTAATGTGAATTATAATCTAATTGCATGATGAACCCATGCTCTTTTCAAACTCTCATTTTAGCCATGTATGGGCTTTGTGATTTTGATATTATGCAAATCGAATTATTATTCAATTATGTTATAATTCCTATATCTATTCCCTAGTATGTTAGTTGATGGTGAATTGTTGATGAGTGATCCATGTCAATCAAGGTATGAAGATTTGAATAAGGATAGCCTATGTTCTTCTATCTTCCATGGATTTCTAGTGCAATATCTTGTGATCTTGATGTTAGAATGCATGTTATGAGATTTAATTATGATGAATTGTCTTAGATACTTCCTACAATGTAATGTGATAATAAATTAGGTGTAATTGATCTAATGTGAATAGATACAATCCAATTGGTAAAGATTGATATAGTTTCTTCTAGCATATAGATTGATAATGTAATGTACATAATGTGATCTCAATTCTAGGTTGTATGAAGCAAGATCTTGTTTATGTTGTTATATCTTTATATACTGCCATATATGTATATTGTTGATAAATAATGATTGATCATCAAGGCAAGGGAAATTGGTGAGTGATCTATATCTCTTTACTTCCTAGTGAATTGATGATGTAGTGTACTTGATATGATCTTGATCTTGTTATGATTTATGCATGATTTAGATTATGTTAGTGTACATTTAGATACTGCCCTATATATAAATTGTTTATGAAATATAGGTATTGATCAATGATGATCAAGGTCTTGGTAAAAGGGTAAGATTGCCTACTTTCTCTACTTCTCTACATAGAATTGCTAGTTAATGAAGCCTTGCATGGAATTGTGTGGTATGGTACACTTATGATGGTGGTGTTTACTTTATTGTCAATAAACATGTGATGTGATCATGGTATTGAAGGAAATTATATTATGAATGTGTGTTGGTGATGATCACCCAATGTGAAGCCTCATGTCTAGTCTTATAGACTAGTAGTGATTTAGGTTGTATGGCTATTGTACAAGCATATGAATGATTATGTTGGGGTTTGATTAAGTGTTTCCTTGATGATTATAAATTGTTAATGATGCGTACCTATGAACCCCTATGTGAAAGTGTGAATAGCTAAGGTTAGGAGTCTTAAGTGTAATATGAAGTTTGCTTGTCCCCTATGCTAAATTGTCTTGTGTGGTTTATGCGTGAATGTGCATTGTGGTCCGAAGAGGGTGGCTGCCTCAATGTGTTTTTGATAGCCATTATGTGATCATGTTGACCAATGTACACACACTCACACTTCATGCATGCTTAAAAGTAGTATAGTTTCATGGTGTCTAATGAAAGGTATTCTGATATGCACTAATGTATACTACTATGCATGTAAGGTATATGTCTGTGAAACATGTTATGTATTCCCTTAACTATGATGACTTTATTCTTGTACTAGTATGGGCAAGGGTATGGGACCTTATCTATGCATTGTTTATGTTTGCCTTGATAGGATAGTTCCTAAGTCTGGTTTTCCATCTACATGAATATGAATGCATGATTATGTTGATGTATGAACATTTGTGGTCTTAATGTGTTGTGTGAAAGGATTGCTAACATATATGTATACACACAAACACATGTATGATGATCTAGTCAAAGGAGGGTCCTTGAATAATGTTTTCAAGTGTACCCTAAAATATATGGTGCTTACATATGCTATGTCCAAGTGAAAGGACTTCTCACATGATTTAGGTTATGAACTCTCATCTATGACCTGTGAGATAAGCATATGAGGAGTTAACTCTCCTAAGTCTAAATATAAAGTAATGTTAATAAAGGCTTCTCCAATAAATAGAACTTAGCTTAGCACCGAGTGAACTTGAAGTTGAGGGGTGTCCCTTCCCATTGTAGGAAGGTAGGTTACCATAGCCTCATGAGGTGGTTAGCCTCATAACCCAAAAGGCATAGAGTGATATTTCCATAAGTGGATAACTACAATGCCTCAATAGGCATAAAGAGGGTTTCCACATGTACCTCCAAGTTCCAAAAACGATGCTTGACACATAGGATCTAGCAAGTGATATCACTTAGTATGCTAGCATGTGTTAATGTTCTACTTTGGCTAAGTAGATCACATTCCCTTGGTGTAAGGCTCTACAACACCAAATTCCATGTAGCATCCATGGTCTTAGTTTCGGTTAAGGCTATAGTTTCCTTAAAGTAAAATGGACAATGGAAGTAATGACTAGGACCCTAACTAGTATAACCTAAGGGTAGTTCCTTATTGTAGGTAGGTATCGGACTTCACCTATGCATTGCACAAGTAACTCTTGAAAGGAGTTCTAGGAAAGTTTTCTAATGTATGTGAATATGTCTATGTCTTTATACATGGCATTGTAGTCTTGTCTACTTGTTGTGATGATGTGCATGGTATGAGTTTTAATGAGTCTATATGATGTGTTTTTTCCTTGTGTATAATCTTGGTCTTATTGGCTATGTGAATGAAGGTCCTACTTGGGTTACATGGAGTTGACTAAAGTCTTATATTACGTGTAATGTGAAGTATGTGCCTTGTTATATAAAATGGTCATATGGATGTATGTCTTGAGTTGAAAGGTTGTATGTATGGTTTCCTTGTAGTCTTAAGGTGATGCTTGAGTATGGATAGTGTTATGGCACATTATATATACATTGCACCAAGTGTTACTAGGAGGTTACTTGGGGAAGTCAGGAAGTTAGAATAAGATGAAGTTCACTGTAAAGGGAAAATAGCTCACTTAATATGAGCTTACTGTAAAATGACCCCAATTGTGACTTAAATGCTATATATGTTTTTATGTGATATTATTAACATGATATATGCCTAAATGAATTATGTAAGTTGTAAAATGCTTAATGTATAATGTTTTATCAACTTTTCAAAAAAATACATGATGCATGGTTTTCAAAGGAAAATGTCTGTTTTAAATGCATATTTTTGCATGGTTGTCATACTTACAACATTTTTGTACTAACTCCATTCTTCTCTACTTTTTACAGAAAGTGTAGGTTATGAATTCTTAAAGGAGGTCTCTCAGGTGAAAGGCTTGTTATGTGTTCCCCAAGCTCAAGCAAAAGGAATCCTTATGTTCCAAGGATTTCCTATGTCAAGTCTATATTCAATGTATTATAATAGTTCAAGTATCATGTTATGATGTTAAAGGGTCGTGACCCTATTCTATTCTATTATGTTGAGTCTACGATGGAAAAAGAGACTCAGAGTCTAAATATGTATTATGACCTATATTATATATATATATATATATATATATATATATATATATATATATATATATATATATATATATATAGTGATATTCTAGCATATGATGTACTATGAAAAGTTTTAAATTTTTTGCTAAATTTACTATGACAATGCGATAAATGATAACTATGGGCTTGTATAAGACCTCCGAGAGGTCAAATATGTCATGTTACTTCTAGGGAAGTCTCCCCGATCGTGACAAACGTGGTATCAAAGCACGAGGTTTATGAAAGTGGTTTTAGGGTCAAAAGTCTCATATTGCCACTCCCAGTAGAGTCTCGATCATCGGTGGTGAGTCGCGACACATCTATGAGCGAGAGCCTATTGGATGATAAAGTTTCCCTTCTTCACTATTCTCATGTCGTGCCATAGAACTTAACTCTATAAGATCTCTCTCTTATGTTTTCTTGTCCAGTGGTCTTTTAGTTTTGTTTGCTTGGATAAGATGGTATCTCTATGCTTGAGGGAGAAAAGGTGAGTTTTGATGCTTATCTTGGTTTTATGGTTTCATGAGTATGTGTGAAGGTGAATTTTGGTATGCTTTGATGATGTGATGCCCTTTGTAGCTATATATGAGATCTATGTGAAATGGAATGTTATGTTGAGAAATGTATGTCATGATATAGTTGAAGCATGTTAGAAGTAATTATAGTTGAATTGAGCTTCCTTTTAAATTATATGTTTCTTGATGATTTTGCATGATGATAGTCCTATGACATGGTTTAGACTTGAAATACTTTTGGAATTGTGGTAGATGGCCAAAAGTGCATATTGCCGATATATGTTTAATAGTTTAAGGTTGCATTATATATGTGTAATGGTGGAAATGTTGACCTTTGTGCATGTGTTCACCTTCATGGTTGCCTTGCATGGATTGAAGTCTTTTGTATAGGCTTGGTCCTAGAAGTGATGGTAGTGTGCTTGCTTTGTAGGGTGATTATGGGGGTTTGATTGACCTAGAAGTTATCTTACTCTAATGTTGAAAGAAAATAAAGAGGCCTTGCGGCTAAGTCTCCTTTATTGTTCCCCTAATGTTTGTGACCTGTAATATTCATGGTATAGTTGAGACCTTATGTTGTTGGGTAGTATGGACTATCTTGAATTTTATTGATTTCATTTGAGTGTTAGGCCTAGAGGAATGATGATAGTTGGGTTAAGTTCCTCTTAAATGAGTTTCTCCTAAGTGGGGGTGCTGATGTGATTAATAAGGTTGTAGATATCTCCATCTTTTCCTTCTATGTTTATTCGAGCTTGGGACTAAAGAATTTCTAATAGTTTCTAATAGTTTGTTCATGATGGGTGTCTTTCATGAAAGTATGAGTTACATGTTCTCCATATGTTATATATATCTTAGTTGACACTATGTTATGTGTAAGATCTCGAAAATGACATAGGTTAACTAGATCCTAAGATTGTTTTCATGATGGTCTAAGGTCTTAAATAAGTCTATTATATGGTATTGAGGAAGTAGTTGAGATTTTAGGTGCATTGGAAGTTAAACGTTAAGGGACGACTAAGATGTTCGACGACTAAGTCACCTATGTGCATTATATGTGGTTCTATGTGTTTATGTGTTATTCATGAGGTTTGAAAGTCCCTAAATGAGTTAATATGATGTATATAGGCACTAAATTTTCATGAAGTTTGGAGGTCTAACGCACAAAAACGTCCATGACGTTCGAAAAATGTGCCTTGAAATGACCTTGTGTGCCTAAGAATGTTTCGTTGAGTTTTAAGTTTTTGTTTTGGGTGAAATTATTGTGAGAGGTACTAAACTCATATACGAGCATGTTTGGGTTGGAAACGTTTGGGAATGTATCCCCAATGACAATCCAAGGGTCCATGAGGAAGGACCCAATGTTGGTGTCAAGGCTGCCAAGACAGCCCAAACCACGGAGGTAGTCGACGCCTAGTGGGTCAATCGATGCCCCGTTGGTTGGGTCTCGTCATTTGGGACTTATCCTGGGGAAGGAGGGACCAATGACAAGCCACAGTCCCAGACCACGGACCAACAGGATGGTCCGTTGGTCAAGGGACGGTCCGTTGGTGGTTGTCCGTCGATGACACTGTCTCCAGCGTGCAGTTCACTGCCAAGTGAGGGGTGAACTTGTAATTGTACCCCACTTCAAAATATAAGGTTTGGAGGTTCCCTAAGGGTCTTTTGGGTTCTTTAAATGTGTTTATAAGCCTTAAACATTTAGAAGATTTCATTCTTCAAAATCAAAACCCCAAAATCCCTTAGAAATTACCTAAGACTCCATTAAAGCTAAAACTCAAGGAAGAGCTTGGATTAGTGATTTGAGTGAAGATTCTTCATGAAATTGAAGGATTATCTTCATTGACGCATGGCATTTGATCCTTGAAACTCGTTTAATCAAGGAGCCCAACTTTCAAAGATGTTTTCTAAAGTTTTGAAAAGATGAATTGACCTATTTCATGATCTACCATGGGTTCTTGCATTAATAGTTTTTAATCATTGTTTAGTGATTGAATTGTTCTTATTAAGATGATTTTAACTTAACTAACCTATGAACCCATATAATTGATGAACCCTAGTTTTTGACAAATTTATGGGTTACTTGATATTGGTCTAATGTTCATGAATTAATGAGTAGTTTCTTATGGGTTTTCTAATGATGTAAGAATTATATTCAATTGATATCTAATTGGTATTATATTGATAAATTATATTTGATAGGCTTAGATTCATTGAGTATTTAGTTTATGCTTTGAATTGATGTTCATGGCCATGGGTAAGGGCCTTATGATATTGAATTGGATGATTTGCCATTGGATTGAAGTGTTGAGGATGAAGTGTTGGTACTCTTCCCTATTTCCCTTTAATTAATGTTAATTATAGTTCGATTATGTTGTGATTGGTTTGGTCCACTTATGGTGGCGGTGTTATGTGAATTGATGTGGCCTTGTCGGTGTTATTTTATGTATATTGATGATCATGGCCTTGTTGGCACTAATATGACTATTTGTGTATATGATTATGTGATGTAAGATCATATCAAGCTATATGTGAAATAATGTGAAAGTATGTCTTCTTCTTTTGATGCTATTTAGGTGATCATGTTAGACTAGGACTATGTTCATGTGTGTAGACTTAGAGTTGAATGCATGATTGTTCCTACTTGGCTAAGTGAAGTCTATAATGGTGATATAGTAGTGTATAGGGTGACTTAATAATGATAATTGTTGTCCTTATGTGCTTCTAGAATAACATGATATATGTGCTAAAGTGAAGTATGTTGTGTCTTGTTTATGTAGACTTGTGTCCCTTACTTGATGCTTGTATGAACGTAAATATGTGATGTCTTGACTTAGAAAGCTAAAGCGTCTTAATCTTGAATGAATGAATGATGTGAGACCTTGAATGATGATAAGAGGGTGCCTTATGTGAAACATTGAACCTAGAAGGTAAGGTCATGAAACTTGAAGTCGAAAGTCGTAATGGTATCCTTCATGTAATGTATTAATGGACTTAAGGTTGGTTGGCTGGAACGACATTATATCAATCCTTAGGAAAGTCATGATGAGCTTCTTGTCTCCATAGGAAGGTAGCCCTAGAGGACCTCTTTGGTAGGGTAAATGTGATTGGGTTATGAATATGATGTAAGACCCTATGTATGAACCTTAATGTGATGTACTCTATGAGAACAAAGGCCAGCACCGGTGAGTATGGAATGGGATGTAGTTCTAGTTAAAATATGATGCTAAAATACAAAGAAGCCCTTCATATTCTTAACCATGTGCCTACATGGGATGTGTCCAAGTTCTACCATTGGAAAGTACAACAACCTCATCCGAGTAGGATAGAGCTCCAGATTCCATGTTTTCCTACCATGTTCTATGTCTATTATTGTGTATTATCATCATATGGGATACTTATTAGCATTAGAGAAGTTCTATGAAGTTTAGGTGGTGGTATGTGACGCTATCTAGAAATTTCACAATAGGCTTTGATGATGTTGGTAAGAGTCCCTAGGTCTTCTCCAAGACCATTACTTGAATGTTTTTTATGTAATGAATGTGTCTTAATGAACTAAGTAATGGAATGTCTTATGTTAGTATGTAAGTGAATGAGTACCTAATCTAAAGTGACTTAAGGATTTCTTAGTTAAAGTGTGAAGAGGACATATGGGATGATCTCTTCCTGTCTTATCTTGTAAGGTCCCAAAAATGACATAGGTGAACTATAACATAACGTTGTTGTTAAGGTGGTCTAAGGTCCTAAATATGTCTATAATTTTGTATTGAGGCAGTAGCTAAAGTATTAGGTGCATTGGAAGTCAAACGTCAAGGATCAACCAAGACGTTCGACGACTAAGTCACCTAAGTGTCTCATGTGAGGTACTATGTGTTTATATGTGACTCTTGTGGTTCTAAGGTCTTAAATTAGTCTAATATGATGTGTATATGTAGCATGTCAAGTTTCGAGAAGTTTGGATGTCAAACACTGTAACAACCCTAAAAAAAATAGATATGCTAAGTAATGCTTAATGTGCCAAGAATGCCTACGATTAGACCAGGGTTCACACAGATTGATGCGCGTAGAACCAGACCTCGGAACCCTTGGTATAGCCAAGCCAACTAACTTTGGGAGTTAGTTGAGCTAGGAAAGGTTGGGACCAACCATGTAGGTCTCTCGAATACAAAGATTTACTCGAAGGAGTTTTTACCGGACTTAAAAAGAAGGAATTTTATGTTTTGAGGGTCTAGGGGTAAAATGGTCTTTTACCAGGCTAAGGGTAATATCATAATTACCCTAAATATATATATATATAATTATTTAATAATATGGAGGGGCAATTTTGGGAGAGAGAGCCGAATTTGAGCTCTAGGAGTGGAGTCTTGCTCCACCCGGGTTCGAACCTAGGTGGAAGCAATGATTTAACTTATTTTTATTTAAATTGATAAATTAATTTAATTAATTAATAATTATTAGCTGATTTAATAAAAAGGAAAATCAGATTTTTATTATTAATTATTTATTAATTAACATGTCTTATTTTGACTAAGTCTCAACTAGAGTCCTAATCCTAAGGAACCTCTCTCTCTTTCACGTTTCATCCACTTCTCCCATTTTGTTTTTTTCCACGTTTTTCTGTTAACAAAGCAGCAACAAAAAATTAGAAATAACAACAAAACCTTGAAGAACTCATAAGAATTCAAACGACAAAAACAATCCATAAAAGTAAAGCAAAACGTGACATTCTCGACGGGTAAGGTGGGAATTTCTGTGTTGGACGTTGGGTTGGTGGTGATTCTAGGCAGCAACTTTGTGTGTTGAACAACACCAAGAACAGGTATGGGTTTTCTTACTCTTGGTCCCTTTCCCAAGAGACCCCTAGGATTCAGTCGATTCTAATCCGAAAACTAGGATTGTTTCCCCGTTTCATGTCCCTGTCACTAGCTCCTATTGATGGTTGTAGGTTGTATGTCTGCTGGTAGATATTAGGCATGTAATGTGTTTTTTCGTGATGAATATGTTCATGAATGTGTATTTGGAATCATACAAATGATAACCTATGCTTTCCGAAATATGTGTTTATGTGTGTGCAATGTGTGGTTGTGACTTTGAACACGGATTGAAGTATGAAAATGACTTGTTTTATGGTTGTATTTCACGTGCACAAACTTGTATTAATCGTGATGTTCATATGAAGTATAAAGTGGCTGATTTGAGTGAAAAACTATTAACTAAATGATTCACGAAATGCCCTAAGAATTAACTCTAAATGTTGATGAAAAGAAGCTGAAAAATGTATCTCAAATTTCCAGCACATTGTTGGTTAATTTCAGCCAAGTAAAGTTCTTTAATAAGCTATGAAAATGAAGAAAAATAAGTGAGGTAATTGAGGATCGAACCCGTGACCTCACCATGTTAAAAATCAGTGAAATAAGGTGAGAAAAACGAAATGTGGAGAGTGGGGATTGAACCCCCAACCTCTTGAATGGATGAGAAAGTTAGGAGAAAAATAAATGAGGAGAGTGGGGATTGAACCCCCAACCTCTTGAATGGATGAGAGAGTTAGGAGAAAAATAAAGGAGAAAATAAATGTGGAGAGTGGGGATTGAACCCACAACCTCTTGGATAGGTGAGAAAGTTAAGAGATAAATTAAAATAAAAATAATAAGCTTGTGGGGGATTGAACCCACAACCTCCTTAACTTAAATGGAAAAAAAAGAGGAGAAAAAGAAAGGAAATATTATGGGGTTGATGGGAATCGAACTAGGGTCTCCCAAATCTGAAAAATGTAATTATCAAGTTTAAAATAAGATTAAGTGTTGTCCACAGGATTCGAAATAGGATTCCCTTGCCCAAATTCCGTATTGATACATAAGTCATACGTGAATTAAATGTTCAAGAATAATGCCACCTACTTAGATCGAAATCGAGATCTTGGCATACATACAAGATGCATAAGTCTTGTATGATATAATCTTAGGAAGATATGAATCACTTAGACGTATATGAATGAAGCCTCATGGCTTGTATGTATGGACACATAAGTCTAACATACGTTTAAAAGTAAGTGATCCTAAGATGTATGTAATGAAATGATGAAACCCTAGAAAGGTTAAGTATGAGTGTAAATACACTAAATGGCCAAGTGCATTGGCATATGATGAAATGAACAATGAAATGATGAAATGAACAATGATATGATGAAATGAACAATGATATGATGAAATGAACAATGAAATGATGAAATGAACAATGATATGATGAAATGAACAATGATATGATGAAATGAACAATGAAATGACGAAATGAACAATGAAATGATGAAATGAACAATGAAATGATGAAATGAGAAATGAAATGATGACACCCTATAAGGGTTAAGTAAGGGTGTGAAACACACCAAATGGCCAAGTGCATTGGCATATGATGAAATGAACATTTACGTAATAAGAGGTGAATAAGTATGAAAAGCAAAGGTGCTAATGATGATGAATGTGGTGACAACATGATATGAGGCTAATGTAAATGATGAGAGCAATCTCAAATGAGCCTAAGTAAATGTTACCAATACGTACTCACCTATGAGAGTGTAAGATAATGAAGAGACCAGTCTCTATGAACACTCTAATGAGAGTATTGAGCTTAACACACTCAATACGAATGATGAGATGAGAAATCATCTAATGAGCTATGATGTCCTCATACTAGAAGCCAGCTTCCATGACGTATGAGATGAATGTAATGGAACTTTATACTAAGCACCGATAGACTATCTATGAGCGGTGATGCCTTCTTTCGGGAAGGGCGGAGGTTCACGTAACTCTCATGAGATGAGACTGTCCGGCTTGCCGGGTATGGGTCTCCTTATATCTCCTAGTCTTCGAACCTATACTGCCAATATAGGGATCTGGCGGGGTTAAATTCCCATGTACGCTAGCATGTTTTTGGGTCACTTTGGCCGGTGATTCCACCTCTTTTCGGTGTGGGGAGACACTGGATTTCATGATGCTCACATGATCTATGTCGGTTAAAGTTAAAGTTCCCAATGAATGAATGAGGCCAGCCTCAAATGATGCACATAATGAAATGAATGATACCAAAGGTGTTAGGATAGGATAATCAAAAGGTGAGTTAGATTCAAGTAATGACATTAGGTCATTCTTGGTCATTGCACAATGAACCTAATGAAAGTCTTAAACTACATCCTAGGTATAACTGGTGTTTACACTAGCCTATGAATGAAATGAAATGGAGTACGTATGAATGAACAAAGCATACTGTGTTTGCTAATGAAGACTCGCTAGTTGAGGTCCCATCTGTTGAGCCCTCATTTCTGGGAGGTCTTAATGTTAAGTCCATGATTCCAAGGTCTCATGGTATATAAATGAATGACAATAAAGAAGTTATGTGCTACATGCAAAAGGTGTTGTATGCTATATGATATGTGCTATGTGTAAATGTTATGTGCTGTGTGCAAATGTGAAAAGTATGATGATATATGTTATTCTCATGGCATAACTTTCCTATTCCAAATCTGGAAAGCCCACTGACTTTCCTAATCCAAATTTGAAAAGCTAATTGACTTTCTAATCCAAATTTGGAAACTTTTCTAATCTCAATTTGGCAAGTCCACTGACTTGATTTCCAAAAATCATGTTGTTAGGAAAGAGCTATTCTTTCTCATGCATGTCCTTGGTGTGTGCTTGTATATACCCATACTTACTACAAGTGTGTACTAACCCTATAAAAACTCTACTATTTTAGGTGCAGGCACAGGTGGACGATAGAGCTACAGGATCATTGCTGCAGTTATCCGGACGTCCAGCATTCATCCGGTTTTGGTAGGTCCTCATTCTTTCGAAGATGCTACTGTTTTATATTCTAGCTTAGTTTTAGAGTTGAGCTAGTGGAGCATGATCCACTAGCATTTCTTTCCTATTTTTATTCAGACTATGTATTGGTGCCATTTTGGCAATTATACACTTAATAAGAATTGAACTATTTCTTTCAGTTGCTTATCTCTTAATGTTAGATGGTAGATGGTGAACAATTACGTATTAATGAGAATGTTTTTATAAGTATGTTAAGAAACAAAAAGTTTCAAATTTTCTGCTAAAATTAACCTAGATGAAGTAAGAATGACGTAAGTAGGCTTGTCTGCGACCTCTAAGAGGTCAACGACGCCGGTCTCGTCTGGGGTCTAGATTCCAGTCGTGACAAAGTTGGTATCAGAGCACTAGGTTAAATTACGAAAATAATAAGTTCACATCAACCACATTGAGTAGTTTCTAAGTCATGCTAGTGAAGTGCACCACTATCCTGGATTAGAGACTGCATGATGCGTTTGAAAATTTCCCTTCTTCTACTCTTTATCGTTCTATCTAGAGCCTTGACACTTTCTGTCATTTTAAATATCTAACTTCGTTCTTGTGTGCGCGCTTAGAAGAATACACACAACAATTAGGATGACCAAGTGGTCTAAGGTGCTAGACTCAAGATCTGGCCTTCCCAAGAAGGGGCAGTGATAGAAATTCCTGCGTGAACGAAAGACGTTTGATAAGAGTGGTTGTTCGCATGAAGGTGAGTGCATGGTAGGTTGTAAAGCCTGCTATGAGTATTGATGAAGAGGAGAAGGATAAGTTTGCTACTTACTAGCTCAAGAAGATGGCTCAGGTATGGATTACTTCAGAAATGCTAGACTACCATAGTCTATCAAAACAGGGTAGTAAGGTTAATGTCACGACCAGAATCTAGACCCCAGACGAGACCGGCGTCGTTGACCTCTCAGAGGTCGCAGACAAGCCTACTTACGTCATTCTTACTTCATCTAGGTTAATTTTAGCGGAAAATTTAAAACTTTTTGTTTCTTAACATACTTATAAAAACATTCTCATTAATACGTAATTGTTCACCATCAACCATCTAACATTAAGAGATAAGCAACTAAAGAAATAGTTCAATTCTTATTAAGTGTATAATTGCCAAAATGGCACCAATACATAGTCTGAATAAAAATAGGAAAGAAACGCTAGTGGAACATGCTCCACTAGCTCAACTCTCTAAACTAAGCTAGAATATAAAACAGTAGCATCCTCGAAAGCATGAGGACCTACCAAAACCGGATGAATGCTGGACGTCCGGATAACTGCAGCGATGATCCTGTAGCTCTATCGTCCACCTCTGCCTGCACCTAAAATAGTAGAGTTTGTATAGGGTTAGTACACACTTGTACTAAGTATGGGTATATGCAAGCACACACCAAGGACATGCATGAGAAAGAATAGCTCTTTCCTAACAACATGATTTTTAGAAAGTCAAATCAGTGGACTTGCCAAATTGAGATTAGGAAGTTTCCAAATTTGGATTAGGAAAGTAAATGATCTTTCCAAATTTGGATTAGGAAAGTCAGTGAGCTTCCAGATTTGGAATAGGAAAGTTATGCCATGAGAATAACATACATCATCATACTTTTCACATTTGCACACAGCACATAACATTTACACATAGCACATATCATATAGCATACAGTACATTTTGCATGTAGCACATAACTTCTTTCATATCATTCATTCATATGCCATGAGACCTTGGAATCATGGACTTGACATTAAGACATCCCAGAAATGAGGGCTCAACAGATGGACCTCAACTAGGGAGTCTTCATTAGCAAACACAGAGTCTGCTTCATTCATTCATACGTACTCATTTCATTTCATTCATAGACCAGTGTAAACACCAGTTATACCTAGGATGTAGTTTAAGACTTTCATTAGGTTCGTTGTGCAATGACCAAGAATGACCTAATGTCATTACTTGAATCTAACTCACCTTTTGATTATCCTATCCTAACACCTTTGGTATCATTCATTTCATTATGTGCATCATTTGAGGCTGGCCTCATTCATTCATTGGGAACTTTAACTTTAACCGACATAGATCATGTGAGCATCATGAAATCCAGTGTCTCCCCCACACCGAAAAGAGGTGGAATCACCGGCCAAAGTGACCCAAAACATGCTAGCGTACATGGGAATTTAACCCCGCCAGATCCCTATATTGGCAGTATAGGTTCGAAGACTAGGAGATATAAGGAGACCCATACCCGGCAAGCCGGACAGTCTCATCTCATGAGAGTTACGTGAACCTCCGCCCTTCCCGAAAGAAGGCATCACCGCTCATAGCTAGTCTATCGGTGCTCAGTATAAAGTTCCATTTACATTCATCTCATACGTCATGGAAGCTGGCTTCTAGTATGAGGACATCATAGCTCATTAGATGATTTCTCATCTCATCATTCGTATTGAGTGTGTTAAGCTCAATACTTCATTAGAGTGTTCATAGAGACTGGTCTCTTCATTATCTTACACTCTCATAGGTGAGTACGTATTGGTAACATTTACTTAGGCTCATTTGAGATTGCTCTCATCATTTACATTAGCCTCATATCATGTTGTCACCACATTCATTAACATTAGCACTTTGCTTTCATATTACTCACCCTTTTACGTGAATGTTCACTTCATCATATGCCAATGCACTTGGCCATTTGGTGTGTTTCACACCCTTACTTAACCCTTCTAGGGTTTCATTATTTCATCATTTCATTGTTCATCTCATCATATGCCAATGCACTTGGCCATTTAGTGTATTTTAAACTCATACTTAACCCTTCTAGGGTTCATCATCTCATTTCATAATCTTAGGTTCACTTACTTTTCAACGTATGTTAGACTTATGTGTCTATACATACAAGCCATGAGGCTTCATTCATAGTTTGTCTAAGTGAGTCATGTTTACCCAAGATTATGTGGTACAAGACTTATGCATCTTGTAGATATGCCAAGATATTGATTTCGATCTTTAGAGGCATTATTCTTGGATATTTTTCACGTATGACTTATGTGTCAATACGGAACTGGGCAAGGGAAACCCAAGTCTTGAATCAATTGGATATCATTTATTTTTAATTGATTTTATTCTAATATTCATAACATTTTAACCCTAAGTTAAATCACAATATTAACATTGAAGGATTAATTTTCTACTTAACCTTTTCTTGAATTTGGCCGATGGGTTGTGGGTTCGAGCCCCCACAACCCCATTCTTATTTTTCATTAACATATTATTGTCCACTTCGCCTAAAGCAAGAGGTTGTGGGATCAAATCCCCACAGCCTCTTTTATTTTTATTCTTTAATTCTCCTAAGTAGGGAGGTTGTGGGTTCGAACCCCCACAGCCTCCTTACCTTTAATTTAATTTTCGCTAGGGCTGTGAGGTGGTGGGTTCGAACCCCCACAGCCCCATATATATTTTCTTTCTTTATTTTCGCTAGGATGAGGCATTGGCAGTGAGGTCGTGGGATCGAACCCCACAGCCTCACTTGCTTTATTAAATTATTTTCGCCTCCTCTAGTTCCAGCCTTGAGGTCGTGGGTTCGATTCCCACGCCTCACATCTTTTTTTTTTTATTCTCCCTCTTCCTTGCTTCCCACAAGTCATGTGTTCGATTCCCCCCATCCCCATTTTTTTTTATTCATTTCGTGGGCAGCAGCTAAGGGGTTCGAATCCCCTTAGCCCCAACACATTTTTTTTTAAATTTCAGCCTTGAGGTCATGTGAGGTCTTGGTTCGATTCCCCTTGACCTCACCTATTTTAATCACTTTTAAAACTCCTTCAAAATTTCCAGAAGCTGCCCGAAATCAACATCACAAGCTGGAAATTTTGATTCCTTTTTGCAGCCTATTTTCTCCACTCTTTAACGTTAAAAGTTCATGCATTTGGAGTAGTGTTTAGTGAGTACTTTAGGTGCGTTTTCATGGACATATTTGGCCAAGAATTTATCATTTAATTCAGCCACATTACACTTAATTAACATCATCATTTACATAAGTTTATACACTTAAAATGACAACAAAAACCATATCAAACTTGAAGCTATAAATCAAAACTCATTTACAGTAATTTACAGTAAACTTTTTCACATACACACACATATTTTCGGCAACAAGCTTGTCATTCATATGATTCCAAATACATGTTCATGAACATATTCATCACGAAAACACATTGCAACACCTAATTTCTACCAGCAAACATACCAACCTATGATTTGATGGGAGCTAATGACAGGGACATGCAACGGGGAACAACCCTAGTTTTCGGATTGAATATTCTGAATCCTAAGGGTCTCTTGGGAAAGGGACCAAGAGTAAGAAGACCCATACCTTTATTTTTTCTTGTTCAACCACGAAATTGCTCCAAAATCCTCTCCAAAACAGTCCAAGTTCAACACTTCAACACCAATCGACGGAAGACTCCTCCCTTTGCTTAAAGTGATGGATTTACGTTGTTTTTCTTAGATTTTTGGTGTGAGTTCTTCAAGTGTGAAGAACTTCAATATTTTTCTGTTTTTGAACTTTTTTGGCAGAGAGAAAACGTGAGAGAGATAGTGAAACATGAGAGAGAGAGAGTGAGAGAGAGTGGCTTAAAATTAGGAGTTTTAGTTTGGGAATTAGTCAAACTAGGACTCTTTGTTAAACCTTTAAATAAAAAATCTGATTTTTCTTTTTCTTAAATCAGCTAATATTATTAATTAATTAAATTAATTTATCCATTTAAATAAAAACAAGTTAAATCATTGCTTCCACCTAGGTTCGAACCCGGGTGGAGCAAGACTTCACTTCAAGAGCTCAATTTCGGCTCTCTCTCCCCAAATTGCCCTCCACTTTATTAATTAAATAATTACATATGTATTTAGGGTAATTACGATATTACCCTTAGCCTGGCAAAAGACCATTTTACCCCTAGACCCTCAAAACTTAAGTTTTCCTCTCTTTAAGTCCGGTAAAGACTCATTCGAGTATATCTTCGTATTCGAGAGCCCTACATGGTTGGTCCCAACCTTTCCAAGCTCAATTAACTCCCCAAGTTAGTTGGCTTGGTTGTAGCAAGGGTTCCGAGGTCTGGTTCTACGCGCATCAATCCGTGTGAACCCTGGTCTAATCATAGGCATTCTTGACACACTAAGCATTTCTTATCTTATCCATTTTCAGGGTTGTTACATTATCCCCCCCTTAGGAACATTCGTCCCCGAATGACACTACTAACTATCTAGTGTAATGCCAGTCAGATCATAACATAGTTACTATACACAATCAAGCAATAGCAACAAAGAATGGAGAGATAAGGAACCTTAGACTTAAGAGTAGAAAGTCTAACCTCAAGGGCTGAATAGATGAGGGTAGCGGGATCTCATGTCGGCCTCGGCCTCCCACGTAGCACCCTCTACAAGATGATTCCTCCACAATACCTTCACTGTGGCAATCTCCTTGTATACTCTATCAGCTCTTACATTTCCTCCCGTTCGGACAATCCTTCATAATGTGACCCAATTTGCCACAACTATAACATCATTAGGGTCCATCATACATTATCCTCCATGCATTATGCCACACTTTCTATTAGGTGGCCTCTCCTAGGCTGCAAAGTCTTACGAACTTCAGGGAGTAATCCCTGACTGATATCGAGCCCTGCTTAAGGTTGATGAATTCCTCAACCTTAGTGTCCTTCATTTATCTCGGAAAGAACTGCTCTAGAGTAGCCATCTTGAAAAGATTCCAAGTAATAGGACCTCCTCCTAAGGCCTTGCTATCCTGTCACACCTTATACCAGGATTGAGCTACATCCTTTAGCTGGTAGGATGTCAACTCAGACTTCTTCACATCAATCAAACCCAACAGCCTGAGCTTGTAAAGTGCTAGCTTGGGCCATTTATACCAACGTTGTTCTTACTTCATCATCTGTCAACCCATCTGGGTTAACATGCATCTCTATTCCAGCAGCTGGATCCTGGGGGAAACTTGGATTACCCCAGCAGCTGCTCTCCAATATCTCCGCCTGCTTTTCTCCTTGTATTCATCTTTCGGAAACTTCAAGAGTTGATGTTAGACACGCTCATAACACCAAGAAAATCAGACATTAGGAAAAGCACGATAAGATCAGAAGAAGGGAAACTTTCCTACGCATCATGCAGTCTCTAATTCAGGATAGTGGTGCACTTCACTACCATGACTTAGAAACTACTCAATGTGGTTGATGTGAACTTATTATTTTCTAATTTAACCTAGTGCTCTGATACCAACTTTGTCACGACCGGAATCTAGACCCCAGACGAGACCGGCGTCGTTGACCTCTCAGAGGTCGCAGACAAGCCTACTTACGTCATTCTTACTTCATCTAGGTTAATTTTAGCGGAAAATTTGAAACTTTTTGTTTCTTAACATACTTATAAAAACATTCTCATAATACGTAATTGTTCACCATCAACCATCTAACATTAAGAGATAAGCAACTGAAAGAAATAGTTCAATTCTTATTAAGTGTATAATTGCCAAAATGGCACCAATACATAGTCTGAATAAAAATAGAAAGAAACGCTAGTGGAACATGCTCCACTAGCTCAACTCTAAAACTAAGCTAGAATATAAAACAGTAGCATCCTCGAAAGCATGAGGACCTACCAAAACCGGATGAATGCTGGACGTCCGGATAACTGCAGCGATGATCCTGTAGCTCTATCGTCCACCTGTGCCTGCACCTAAAATAGTAGAGTTTGTATAGGGTTAGTACACACTTGTACTAAGTATGGGTATATGCAAGCACACACCAAGGACATGCATGAGAAAGAATAGCTCTTTCCTAACAACATGATTTTTAGAAAGTCAAATCAGTGGACTTGCCAAATTGAGATTAGGAACGTTTCCAAATTTGGATTAGGAAAGTAAATGATCTTTCCAAATTTGGATTTGGAAAGTCATGAGCTTTCCAGATTTGGAATAGGAAAGTTATGCCATGAGAATAACATACATCATCATACTTTTCACATTTGCACACAGCACATAACATTTACACATAGCACATATCATATAGCATACGTACATTTTGCATGTAGCACATAACTTCTTTCATATCATTCATTCATATGCCATGAGACCTTGGAATCATGGACTTGACATTAAGACATCCCAGAAATGAGGCTCAACATATGGGACCTCAACTAGGGAGTCTTCATTAGCAAACACAGAGTCTGCTTCGTTCATTCATACGTACTCATTTCATTTCATTCATAGCCAGTGTAAACACCAGTTATACCTAGGATGTAGTTTAAGACTTTCATTAGGTTCGTTGTGCAATGACCAAGAATGACCTAATGTCATTACTTGAATCTAACTCACCTTTTGATTATCCTATCCTAACACCTTTGGTATCATTCATTTCATTATGTGCATCATTTGAGGCTGGCCTCATTCATTCATTGGGAACTTTAACTTTAACCGACATAGATCATGTGAGCATCATGAAATCCAGTGTCCCCCACACCGAAAAGAGGTGGAATCACCGGCCAAAGTGACCCAAAACATGCTAGCGTACATGGGAATTTAACCCCGCCAGATCCCTATATTGGCAGTATAGGTTCGAAGACTAGGAGATATAAGGAGACCCATACCCGGCAAGCCGGACAGTCTCATCTCATGAGAGTTACGTGAACCTCCGCCCTTCCCGAAAGAAGGCATCACCGCTCATAGCTAGTCTATCGGTGCTCAGTATAAAGTTCCATTACATTCATCTCATACGTCATGGAAGCTGGCTTCTAGTATGAGGACATCATAGCTCATTAGATGATTTCTCATCTCATCATTCGTATTGAGTGTGTTAAGCTCAATACTCTCATTAGAGTGTTCATAGAGACTGGTCTCTTCATTATCTTACACTCTCATAGGTGAGTACGTTTTGGTAACATTTACTTAGGCTCATTTGAGATTGCTCTCATCATTTACATTAGCCTCATATCATGTTGTCACCACATTCATCATCATTAGCACTTTGCTTCATATTATTCACCTCTTATTACGTGAATGTTCATTTCATCATATGCCAATGCACTTGGCCATTTGGTGTGTTTCACACCCTTACTTAACCCTTCTAGGTTTCATTATTTCATCATTTCATTGTTCATCTCATCATATGCCAATGCACTTGGCCATTTAGTGTATTTACACTCATACTTAACCCTTCTAGGGTTCATCATCTCATTTCATACATCTTAGGTTCACTTACTTTTGAACGTATGTTAGACTTATGTGTCTATACACACAAGCCATGAGGCTTCATTCATATTCGTTAAGTGATTCATTTCCTAAGATTATGTAGTACAAGACTTATGTATCTTGTAATATGCCAAGATCTTGATTTCGATCTTAGATGGCATTATTCTTGGATGATTTGTTCACGTATGACTTATGTATCAAACGGAAGGGGCAAGGAAACCCAAGTCTTGAATCAATTGGATATCATTTTATTTTTAATTGATTTTATTCTAATATTCATAACATTTTAACCCTAAGTTAAATCACAATATTAACATTGAAGGATTAATTTTCTACTTAACCTTTTCTTGAATTTGGCCGATGGGTTGTGGGTTCGAGCCCCACAACCCCATTTTTTTTCATTAACATATTATTGTCCACTTCGCCTAAACCAAGAGGTTGTGGGATCAAATCCCCACAGCCTCTTTTATTTTTATTCTTTAATTCTCCTAAGTAGGGAGGTTGTGGGTTCGAACCCCCACAGCCTCCTTACCTTTAATTAATTTTCGCTAGGGCTGTGAGGTGGTGGGTTCGAACCCCCACAGCCCCATATATATTTTTCTTTCTTTATTTTCGCTAGGATGAGGGCATTGGCAGTGAGGTCGTGGGATCGAACCCCCACAGCCTCACTTGCTTTATTAAATTATTTTCGCCTCCTCTAGTTCCAGCCTTGAGGTCGTGGGTTCGATTCCCACGCCTCACATCTTTTATTTTCTTTATTCTCCCTCTTCCTTGATTCCCACAAGTCATGTGTTCGATTCCCCCATCCCCATTTTTTTTATTCATTTCGTGGGCAGCAGCTAAGGGGTTCGAATCCCCTTAGCCCCAACACATTTTTTTTAAAATTTCAGCCTTGAGGTCATGTGAGGTCTTGGGTTCGATTCCCCTTGACCTCACCTATTTTAATCACTTTTAAAACTCCTTCAAAATTTCGCATAAGTCTTGTATGACATAACTTAGGA